>WBMW01003943.1:44521-134919 GCA_013396635.1 Penelope pileata | reverse complement strand
GTCTCTTACCCAATTCCCATTCCCTAGGCCCCTTTTTTTTTTTTTTTTTTTTTAACATAGCTACAGCATAAAATCCTTGAAATCTTAGGAAGGTGGTTGTGATTTCTTACATTTGCTCTGATTTTCATTTCTCTAACTTATAACTCCGGCAGATTTTGAAGAAACTTCAGCAGGACAAACTTCTTGGCAGTAAACAAACAAGCAAATTTCAGCAGGCCAAAACAGCCCAGTACAGACTTCTGTTTCTGTACTATCATTATCCACATATATCCTTACTTTAGCATTGCTCCCTCCACGATTAGTCTCTGACAAACATTATCCTTTGTCAGAGCATAAAAACAATATTTATTTGTTCTGGTATAGTTGACTACATAGTTCTCTTTCACTAACAAACTACAGCACCAACTTCACTGGCATAATTTAGTTTTATTCACCAGGAAACAAAGTTCTTCAACCAGCGACTGGCGGTGCTTTTAATTTTTGAAAGTAACAATGAAGGAGGCCTTAAGAGAACAAAGTAAATATTTATTTAGTAACAAGTTATATAAAGCAATTGCTTCTACAGGAAGTGCACTTCTTTATACAAGAGACTCATTGTTTCTAGAGAGGAATTTTGCCAGAATAGTGACTGTACTACACACATAAAAACAGAATATGACATTCATGAGTAGTGAACATAAGTAACATGTAGCAATTATTGCTTTCTGTTTTGGCAAATGCTACCCAGAGTATTCAACATATTAAAGAGGCCTAGTTTACATACTCCTTAAGGCTCTCTGTGCCACAGGTATTTAATGTATTGAAATCTCAGATACATGTCTCTGTAAACTGACAGATGTGCTTAACTGATGTACTTAAAGCGCCAACATCTTATCGCTCTAAATAATTTTCCTCAGGGCAAGTAGCATAATAAATATCTGAAGAAAGAACCAACAAAATGAAAAAGAACTAAAGAGACCTGCCCAATTTTTTCTGCTGCTCACTGTACTCCTGGCATCCCTTCCACTGGTCCCTGCCTTCCTCCCACCCAGGACAGCTCACAGCAGGTTTTTATGGCCTAGCCACTAAAGATACCACTGCCTTGTTTATGTAGTTCTACAGCTTCTTTCATGAGTGATTCAGGATCATTAAGAGCAATTAACAGCTGAAATAGCCACACCCCGTTAAGAGTACTCTTTGTGAGGCTGTGTTCTGTCAGTGACTTGTCATCACAGATAACTTCCTTGACCAGAAATTTAAAAAGGGCATTCCTGACTCTTTCAATGGTTATCATAGAATCCTTAGAATTGGAAGGGACACTTAAAGATCATCTAGTCCAACTCCCCTGCAATGTACAGGGACATCTACGGCTAGAAACAGTGTTGTTACAAACAGTGGGGGAAAAGAGGACACAGAGGCATAAGGGACTTCAAAAGCTCATTATTTTCAAAAGAGAAATGCTGTTACTCCACTAACTGAAGCAAACAGTGAGCAATAGCCTCCTGAGGTCATCTGCAAATCGGGCCATACTTTTTGAGGACCTTTGACATGTTATGATACTCAGAGGATAAGCAGAGTAACACTATGCCTCCGAGATGACACAGCAGCTTACACGGCAAAAAGGGATGAGATGATAAAACACAGACAGTTATTGAGGCTGCCTATGCCATAGGCCTGAAGGCTCAGAGAGTAACCATGAAAGAGCTTTTCCTTGTCTCCTGTCAGTTTGGGACACGCTGATTGTCAGTTCTGCACATTAACATTCAGAGGTGCAGGCCTGTCTTGCAGAGAGCCATCTTTCCCCACACTGCTGGCCCTTACATGAGCCCAGGGCAATCTCACCCCAGGCTTGTTCCTTCCAGTCAGATGGGGAGCACAAATGTAAATGGTCTGCCTTTGCTCCTTGGTCCAGCCACTCCCCTCCACCACATGCTCTAACACACATTAAAACCACGATCAACTTTTCCTACCCTCCACCCCTTCACAGCATGAATGGTGATCAAGCCTGCTCAGAAGTAAGTTAATCAGATACATACCTTTCCTTCAAGATCTAGATACACAAATACTTCACTGAAGAACATGCACCATCACATTCATTAAGCGCATATGGTTTCCCCAAAATATTTCCTGACAGAGCAATTATTAGGGTTATAGCTACTATAACAATGACTTTCAGAATAGCAATGCACTCAATTAACAATCTAATATCAACTTTATCTTACTGAATTTCTTAAGGCATATATAACCTAACATTTCATACATTAACTGCTCACAGGAGTAGAATACTTCAAATATCATCAATACATCTAAAATAAACTTAAGAATTTTTCTCTTGCCTCTTTTTTCTATTAATTTCTGTCTTTCCTTTTCCACTACTTTCTCCCTTCCTTTCCGCCCTTTTTTCTCCTCACTTTTCCTTTTTCCGTTATTTTCTCCTTTTCTCCTATTTCCATTTCTGTTTCCAGCATGTGCCACTCATTCTATTAGCAAGTCTTCACCAGATTTTGTGTCAGTATTCCAATCCCATGCTTCTAGTATTAGCATGAATGATCTCAACCAGGCAAACTGGGAGGGGGTGACAAGACAGCCCATGTTAGGGCTCTTGCCATGCTTGTTGTCATTCAGATATTAAGTATTCCCTCCAAGCACCAGGGGAGGCCCAGAGCCATAGCTACAGAGCCTGCACAGGGCAATGCAGGCCCCGTACTCCTTCAGGCACATCCACAAATACACAGTGCACTTGTCCCAGCCACAGCCCTGCTCCAAGAGGGCTCCTCCTGCCATTGCAGCGCTCCCTGTTGAGCAGTTCCCCATTGACATTCTGCACTGAGTTAGGCTGCAGCTCAAAATAGCCCGAACCACAAGACATCTGCACACAAGCAGCCAACAGCAGCAGCACAGGACCGATGAGGTCTTCCACCTCCTGACGCTCTACATTCCATCCCAGAGCCCCCACACAATTTTAACCAAGTAGTCCTGTTTTCTTCCTCTAAATGCTCCTCCCTGGCTNCACCACATGCTTGATCACCAGTTCTGGCTGTGATCAGCCATTTCCCTACAAGGCCATAACTACATAAATACTTCAATGTAGAAGCAAAACCTAATGTTTATTACTTCTAGAGTCATGGCTACACAGCCTCAAGGAGGAGTGCTGGTTTCTTGTTTGTTGACTTCTGCTTGTACTTTTAGGACGCAATGTGTAAATCTACGATGGTCTTGCTCATGTAATTTTTTCCAGAAGGTGCTGTTGTCTTTGAAAACTGTAGGACACCAATATTCCCCAAAAAATCAGATAGATAGGAAGTTACATGGGTTCTCTTCAGTGACACTTAGTTTAATAGTCTTGAGTGCTTTGAAGCGAAAACTTGAAACTTTCTTCATAGTAACAGTGAAATAGTAATCTGTAGAGCAATTCCATAAATATGGAGTCCACACCTGATTTACAGAGGGTTATTATGCTTAAAATTAAGCACTAGCTTCAGAGTTGAGCTGAATGGGGATCAAAGTTCTTAGTGGCCTGAAATATCAGACCTGTAACAGAAAAAAGGTCCCAAAACTCTCAACGACTACGCCATTCTTCAGTTCTCTTACATTCTCCAGCTTCTTCTCTCTTGAGCTTCTTCATCCAGCTCCTTCAAGCTCCAGCTTCTTCCTCAAGCTTCCCACCAAGCTACCTTCTTCTCTGGCTGGCTGGCCTTTATCTAAGTCTGGGGCAACTCCGCCCCAGGTCCACCCCTTCCGGTCACAGGTGCAAGTGATGCACCTGTGTTCCCCAGGCCAGCCACACCCCTCCACCATGTGCTCAATCATCAGTTCATGCTGTGACCAACTGTTTCCCTACACAGACCCTATGTCAATTCAATTTATGTGACATTTATGAGCAGGATAGAATTGAGGACAGTGCTCTACTANTACATTCCATCCCAGAGCCCCCACACAATTTTAACCAAGTAGTCCTGTTTTCTTCCTCTAAATGCTCCTCCCTGGCTTGTTACTGGTCTCCACTCTTCTACTCTCAGCTCCCAAATCTCAATTTTTTTTTTTTTGGTCTTACTTATTTTTACCTTTTGTCTCTGCTCTTGATTTCTCCTCAGTACTTCCTTACACAGGTTTCAAATTCCACTGACTAAATCTATTGTCTTACAGACAGAATCATCCTTTCCCCCATTCTGGCCTTTATATGAATCCTAGCGNGTGCTGGTTTCTTGTTTGTTGACGTCTGCTTGTACTTTTAGGACGCAATGTGTAAATCTACGATGGTCTTGCTCATGTAATTTTTTCCAGAAGGTGCTGTTGTCTTTGAAAACTGTAGGACACCAATATTCCCCAAAAAATCAGATAGATAGGAAGTTACATGGGTTCTCTTCAGTGACACTTAGTTTAATAGTCTTGAGTGCTTTGAAGCGAAAACTTGAAACTTTCTTCATAGTAACAGTGAAATAGTAATCTGTAGAGCAATTCCATAAATATGGAGTCCACACCTGATTTACAGAGGGTTATTATGCTTAAAATTAAGCACTAGCTTCAGAGTTGAGCTGAATGGGGATCAAAGTTCTTAGTGGCCTGAAATATCAGACCTGTAACAGAAAAAAGGTCCCAAAACTCTCAACGACTACGCCATTCTTCAGTTCTCTTACATTCTCCAGCTTCTTCTCTCTTGAGCTTCTTCATCCAGCTCCTTCAAGCTCCAGCTTCTTCCTCAAGCTTCCCACCAAGCTACCTTCTTCTCTGGCTGGCTGGCCTTTATCTAAGTCTGGGGCAACTCCGCCCCAGGTCCACCCCTTCCGGTCACAGGTGCAAGTGATGCACCTGTGTTCCCCAGGCCAGCCACACCCCTCCACCATGTGCTCAATCATCAGTTCATGCTGTGACCAACTGTTTCCCTACACAGACCCTATGTCAATTCAATTTATGTGACATTTATGAGCAGGATAGAATTGAGGACAGTGTTTTACTACAGAAGAATACCACTATCTTTATTTAAGTTTTGTGTTTAACTGTGAAAGTATTTTACTGTTTTATCCTAATAATTTCCCTAATAATAGAAATGCCTGTATAATGTTCTTATAAACTATCTTTAGCTCTTCCAATTTCAAAGACGTGAATTGTGGAGGTAGTCAGATGTTGAGGTTTAAAAACTACACTTGAGATATCTGAAAAAAGGAAAACACATTATTTTTTTTTCTTTTTTCCCTACTGAAGCATACTATTCCTGAATTGAGATATCTTAGTATTCTGAAAGCGAGAATGGATTTATTGGAAATGCAATTATGTTATGATGCTGGACACTCAGGGTAAGCTTGAAAGAAAAGATCTTTTCTGTGATTCAACAGCAGTATTGTTCTTTTGCTTAATTGGCTGTAGAGCTCAGTAATGGGGATAATAGTTGTCCCTGCTGGCGGTGTCGCTCTTTGCATTTACAGAAGTACTCTCATGATTAATGCGTCTCTTACAATACAGTGCACCTTCCAAAGTGCAAAAGCATTATCATTTACACTGATGGTGAACAGTAGAACCACAGTTCTTTTTTTCTCATCTTTTGCTACAAAAGTGTTAACAAAAGTTATACCTTTAAATGAGTGAATTCTCATCTGAAGTATAAAATTATGTATCAATTTTCTACTTGAGAAATTTGATAAAGCTACATAAGATGGGTAAACTGATTAGCTAAGAGGATTGTTATCATGCACAGAAGAGACAGAAGCTCAAAACCTGTTCTGGGAAATAAGTAAAATCTCAGCTGCAGATAACATAATTTTAACCCATCTTGATAATAGGAGTTGTTATAACAACCTTCTCTGCACATTGAAACTCATTCATCATTTTGAATTCAGCAAAGGGAGTAGTGATTTTTGAACTCCTGTCAGTTTTCAAACTGTAAAAATCAAGAGAGAAAGTATTTTTATGACAGATGGAAGGTCAATACATGATTTCCATTGTGGAAGAGTTTATTTTTAATATCTCAGAAAGAAACAGGAGTTATATTTTCTTTGGTGATCATTCATTTTTAAACAACTACATAAATGTAGTTGAAATCATGCTTTGAAGTCTTCTAAAAAATTTGGGTGAACTTTTGGGATGCTACACATGTATCTGATTTTTTGGGAAATTACGGTATGTCACTATTTCACTACTATGTGGAGGTTGCTCTGAAAGTAATGTCTCCTATGAGGCATTTCCTCCATGGAAACAACAACAGATACAAAGAGCAAAATAACACTATTTGATAGAGCAAATTCTCAGCTACAAAACACTATTTTTCAACAAAGTCACTGTTAGCTATACATTTTTGCCAGCAATGAAAAAGAGCCTGCATGCTGCGTTCCTAAAAATCTGCACCAGCAGAGGTAACCCTCTGTTTCATAGCTGTTGGCATAATTGCAAGGAAAACATTGTCCACACAGTCCATCTTTCAAAGGCCCAAATAGATGTACATCAGAATGCACTAAATCTGGACTGTACAGTGGGTATGGTAGGACAGACCAGACAAGATAGACAACGTGATCCATGGTCTTCTAATTGGTTTGGGGCTTGGCATTATTGTGTTACAAGAGAAAGGTTTTCTTCTTCTCTGGCCCGATTCTGGAAGTTTGAGCTTTCAGCTTAGTCACCATTGTGATGTAGCAGTCAGAGTTGATGGTTTGTCCGTATGCCTGGAAATCCAGAAGGATAACCCCTTTCCTATCCCAAAGACAGTGCACATAGCTGCAAGGGGTTGCATCTTGAACTTTTTCTTTGATGGGGAATTCACATCATCACTCCTTGTACTGCTGTTTTGACTCCAGCTCACGGTAGTGACACCGCATCTCGTCTCTGATGATGATGTGATCCAGGAAATTGTCATCGTCAGCCTTGTATTTGTACAATAAGTCCTGACAAACTTACACATGGTGTTCTTTCTGTTCCTGTGTAAGCATTCATTTTACATTAAAGAACCTACTAAAACATACATATTTTATAAAGGAGCTTGCCATTTGAAAATCAAAAGTAAATTTACAAATTGAAAAATCATTATTGTATTTGTTTATGTTTAGCAGTAAGAAGTCAGAGAGCTAATTACTGAAACTTCAAACCAGAAGTTCTTGCCCAGTCTGGGAATAAATTAGAGGTGAAATTCAGGCTTTCAGCAAGTTGCAGGGAGTTTGCTATTGACAGTTTAAAAACAGCCATCATTACTTTCACAGTTCTTGGCCACGGATAAGTAGCTCCTGTCTGCTGCTTCAAGTACTGTTGTTTGGGGCCTGATCATTCTGGTACTTGATATCCAGCTTCATCTCAATGTTTTGAACCATCTTTTAAATTTACAATAAGGCATCAGAAAGTATACTTAGTGTTTTTTACTTTTGGTTTGGCTTGTACAGTGAGTCCTATTCTAGAGATGTGTACCTTTGATTGTATCTATTTGTTATTTGAGCCTCAGGATAAGTTACTCTAAGATTTATGATGGTGCCTGAGTTTTATTTCAGCTATGAAACCAAACTTTTTTTAAAAAATTTGCTGTAAGAAGTTGATAAGGCATCACCACAGACATAAACCGAGGACAACCTGAGCTGAATCTGCAGCTCTCCAGGCCCAAATTTTCCTGGCAGGCTCTATTTTATGTTTATAACAAAAATGTCAACAAACCTAAAATTGAAACCTCCTTACCCCTTGATTTCTTGAGGCATCCTTCCACATTGTACACACAGAGACACATGTCCTGACTAAGGAGAAAAAAGACAGTACTAATTTTTAGTTATTATTTTGTTCTGTACTTTTCACAACCTTTTACTGGTCAAAGTGAATTTTTTAAAAATAAAAGTTTGTATGGAAATACAACAACAATGAAAATGTGTAAAAATGCCCTGGGCAACCTGATCTAGTGGGTGGCACCCCTGCCCATGGCATAGGAGTTCGAACTAAGTGATCTTTAAGGTGCCTTCCAACCCAAGTATTTCACTGATTCTGTGATTCCATGATATTGTCCATGGGAGTTGGAAATTCATTAGCATGTTTATTTTCTGAATTATTTTGTTACATTTTACTTGTAACTTGTCAAATATGTACTGTTGTCTCTCAAAGAAACATGAGTGATCAAATTCAGGAAGGATGTTGAATCTGTCTATATTTGAAATTGCAATACTTCCCCAGAAACAGGAAGGTACTAAAAGCTCAAATTCACCTCACTGTTATTCCTATGAAGGATAGACGAAGGTCTGGAAAATGACTACAATGAAGCGGCCCTAAGAAATGCAGTGCAGGCTCTCTCCCAAAAACAGAACCAGAAAAAACACACAGGATATTTTGGTCCCATGTTTAATCAAAACCCTCTTTTTATTCGTAAATACAAAAGTTTATTTCACCTCTAAACTGCATTGAATTACGTCTTTCAAACTTCTAAGAAAAAATGTGTAGTAACCATTTATTTTATCTACTGAAAACAGAGCAATTTATTTGTAACAGATTTATTCCAGCATAAAGCACCATTTGAAATACTCAGCCATATTGGGCTCAGACTTTTTAGCCCTTTTCTCTGTTGTCAATGACAACGTTAGTCAGTCATGTTTGTTGTTTGTTGTTGTTTTTCTGTGGGGGAATACAAGACAAGGAAAACAGTGAGCACAGGAAAGGAATGATATTTCATGGGTGAAAAAGGATTCATTTTTGAAACAGCAGTATGGTTTATATATTATTTCACAATGTTTGACGTCAGGTTCTTTTGAAACATAGAAGAGCCTTTG
Source organism: Penelope pileata (assembly GCA_013396635.1). Taxonomy (NCBI): domain Eukaryota; kingdom Metazoa; phylum Chordata; class Aves; order Galliformes; family Cracidae; genus Penelope; species Penelope pileata. The sequence continues at coordinate 126,220 of WBMW01003943.1, read as the reverse complement.
GCTACCCCCAAGTTAACTTGAAAAATTTAAGATGCTCTATTTTTATTTTTTAAAATATCCCTGCTTATTCCATTATCCATCTTTACTTCTAAAAGCCAAACACTTAAAGAGGAAATACTTTTAATGCTGTGAGAGGACACCAAATGAGTTAGCCTTTTCAGCTTGCAGTAGGCATACAAATGTAAGTGCTGTCTTAATTTTGACAAACTTGAAAAACCTCATTTTTTTTGAGAATACAGTACACTTCTCCGAGCACGTGCTACAGTGAAGCTGATTTCAGATTCCCAGAAAAAACAAGCAGGGAAATTAGCGCAGAAGCTTGGACCGAGGTTTGCCAAGGGAATACTGAGAAGCCCTGTCCCTGGTGGTCTAGCTGCTATTTTCTGGGATAGAGAAACACTGCACAGGATGTGTGTAGGAACATATTTGTACATTAAGGAATTTTTGGGAGCACTGGGAGCAATATGCAGGGGAGAGGGAGTCTGAAAACTCTCCAGAGGAAAACAGAAGGGGACAGGCAGAGGATAGGAAGGCTGCTGTCCATGGGATGGTGCCCATGAAGTGATTGTCGGTGACCATCAGCTGGGCAGAGAGGTTAGCTGGGCTGGAGGAAGGATGAGATAATAAGCTCCAGATTCTCTGCTGCTTTTCTTTTGTAGTCTCTAGCACTGGACTGAATGATCAAGTGATGTTCATCCTTTGCAAGTGCTGCTGCTGTGGTCTTCTACTGATCCTAAATGCCAAAGCTGGGAGGGATGGGAGGTCCGACTGCCCCAGAGACTTTTCAAGGGCTGTTCATAGATCCCCTTTCCCTGGCTAAAGTTGCACTGGACAAAGTTGTCAGTCCTGCAAGGTGCCTCCCAACAGTGACACACAATGGATCCTCTCTAGGAAGCACGCCATGATACTTCACCCAGGAGATGCTGCTGAGGATGCTCTGATTCCTTCCAGTGTTGGGGCTGCCATCCACATGCCCAAATCATGGCAGGGAGTGATGCACTGTTTCCCTCTCATTCTAGAGGAAATATAGATATCTCAGGACTCTACAGATTTAACATGTGAAGCATCCTCACATTGCCCTTGTAACATCAGTAAAGGACTATCTTTAGAGAAATCTAAAATAGAGGAACCAGCTGGATTTCTCATTCCATGTTTTCATTTTTAATTGGTACTTCTAAACAAATGATTCCAGAAGCAGGACTTACGCACAGATTTGCAATGTTTTTACTTTCATTTGAACTTGAAGCACAGATTCTCAAAAAGTGATTTTCAATCAAGTGAGATTTTGCAGAGTCTGACTGAAGATTTTTAAAATGCCTTGTATATTAAAATAAAGAAGCTGCATCTGTACCATGCAATACTTTCATTCCAGTGAGGCAGCCCTTTGGAATACCTTTATCTTTGTATATGTTCTGCATTAATGAGAAGTGTTTGTACAGCAAAATGGTGTAACATAATTTTTGATGCTGAAATTAAGTGTATGTGAAAGGGCACAGATAATGGGGTCTTGAGTGAAAGGAGAGGAGCACAAATTGAATGTCATAAAATGCTAAATAGCTACTAGGAGACAAAACTCTTCTTAGGATATGGTGGTATCAAAATCGAACTGACAAAATACTCGAGCATGTTCAGCGCTTGTAGTTTCATATTTTCACAGACATGAAGAAACAAAAAGTGCCTTCGATTTGCCCCATTTTCATCCTGGCTTCTCTGAGATCAGTCACAACAGTGTATGTTTTAGTGTAAAATGTTCAACATCTTAATCTGTTCTGACTCTGAGCTTTTTTCAGAAGGCTGTGTCTCAACTAATGCGTATCAGGGTATTTCCTCAGTAGAATCATAGAATCATTTCAATTGGAAAAGACCTTCAAGATCATCAAGGCCAACCATGACAACCGGTACTAAAGGTAGACTTAGCTTTCTTAAATTTATCGCGATGCTCACTGCTGGTTTTCATTCTTCCAGCTTGAACTCCTCTGTCTTCTGTTATTATCACACATTTCTCAGGCAGTTATTTGAAATGCAGCTCTCAAACAACTTCTCCAGGCATTTTATTCTCTGATGTGCTTCTTAAAGTCTAACAATTTCTTTATTTTCTCTGCTATGTTCAGAACAGAAAACAATAACCTATTTGTTTACTGAACTGATCTCATATGGTGATTCCTCACATGAGCATCAAAATTAAATCTCTCCAAAACAGTTTGCAGTACAATTTGCCCTGAATGGCAACCTGTATTTCATTCTCACTTATATTATCATAGAACTGCTTTAATCTATTTTCTTCACTTTTCATTTTACCTTTCACTGAAAGCTTTTTCGAAATTTTCTTCCATAACGCAACATTTTTCAAAACTTATCAAGACATACAATTTACCTGTATTTCCAACCTCACAAACCCTCTTTCCATTGTCTTCTTGCCCTTTTGTATTTTTAACTCTCAGTTAAAATTAATTTGTAAATGTTTTTGAAGGTTCATAATACCTTTTTTCTTTTTTTCTTTATAACAAGAATGAATATTTTGAAACTACAACATGTATTTACTACTGTAATACCTCTCCACAGCTTGATAGGTTGTCCTTAATTTTCTTTTCAGTATGCATTCTTTAGGAAGATCTATCTATTCTTGTTTAAGACAGTATGAATTGCTATTGAGAACAAGCAAACTGTATTGTTGTAAAGATTGACTATATGAAGTGCATTATAGTTTAAGTAGTTTTCTTCAATTATTTAACTTATCATATAACAATAAAATGACCCTTTACTGCAAAATGCTTTCTAAAATAATATTAATAACTTTCTGTTTATAGCTTTTTTTAATATCAAAAGTGAATGTGCAATGTGTGTATGTACATTTATTCCTCAACTTCTGAGTCATATATAATTTTCATTAAGCAATCAATTTATGATTATGAATTTAGGCACTGCATTTGCTTCCTCATCAGTTTTCTTCCTGACTTCTCAAAAATGCTGCTTAGTGGTATAGTAAGTGATATTCTAGCTAACTTCCTTAATGGTATAGAGGGATCGGGCAACCCGCACATGCCCTATCTTTAAGTACCTTTTTTCTTCGTAGCAAGATATTTGTACTCTTTTTGTATCTTTTTTTCCCAGTAATTTAATGCAATTACTCTGCTCTAGTAAGCAAGTAATGTTTTACCTTGCAAGATTTTTCCCTTATACTTTTGCAAGAAACTTTTCTTATTTCTTTTCTACCATTCCATTAAGTCCTAGTGTACTGTACATATTAGACAACATTAATATTAATTAATATAATTAAATTACTCTGAAGGGGTATTTTATGATTATGCATGAATAGTCAGGTAACAGGAGGAAGAAAAGGTTGTCAGTTGTCAGTCTACCTTTCATTAGCCATACAGCTTTGGTGCAGGCAGAAAACAGAATTCAGATTTCAGGAGAAGCTAACAGTTGATAAAAAATAAATAATGGCTCAGTTGTAGGAAAGATTCAAAATGCAACTTGAAACTTCGAAACTTACCTGCTTCTGTATATGAACATGGCATATTGCAAGCACCGCTTTCAGATTTTTTAAGACTACAAAATCATTCAGCATAAGAAGTATTAATGTTGAATTGCTATTACTGTACAGAAATTGGCATTTAAACAAGTGAGTGCTGCTTTATAAGGAAAAGCATATTTTTGCTACAAATTTTAGTGCTGTCACTGATTTAGATTTCCAGTTTTCCAAATACCAACCTCTGGAATGACATTCTTGTGTATCTGGATGGTTTTATAGCTATCCCCCTCCCCACGTTTAACACAGAAGTAGAAGCACAACACTCACTAGAAATAGAAAGCCAACATTAGCTGAACCTGAGATTCAAGGCTGGGCAGAGGGAATGAAACAGGGAGAAGCTAATTGCAATACAATGATGAGGGATCAGCCGAGTTTTGAAATAGTGCTGTAGATAGCTGGTGAACCAGAAAAGAGGTATTTATGATATGGTCATTCCATTCAAATCTGCATTTCCATTGCTGTGAAGTTATTTGTGGTGTGTCCTTACTTTTATACCTGGTAGAGACTTTTACTGGCCATGAAACAGACTGGTAGCTGCTGTTCTATTCCTAGCACTGAAAATCTCACGCATTTTGTTCATAACTGCATTTTGATCCTCATCACAATACAAAAATAAATTCAACTAACGAGTATCAGTAAAACCTAAAGTCTTTAATACTGGATTTACTTTACTGAATAAGCCAATTAATGTTGCCAAATGCCATATGACTCCCTCACGGTGTGTTCATAAGGAAAAGCAGTAATTCCAGTGTATTCATACACTCTTTATGTGCCTGAATAATCTCATTCTACTCCGTACATTTTCTTCAGAGATGACTATTTTGAACCTAAATCTGCTGTTTTCCAAAATAGGTAGATTTTGTGCTCTATGTTGCATTTCAGATGCCTTTTCATTTTACTGGACATGCACATACATGTGGTTACGTTGCTGCCAGATTTCCATGTAAATACATCCCAAAGACCAAGGCTTTTAAATACTTCCATTTCACTCTAGACCAGTAGGATATGAATTTTTCAGAATTCTTCTAGTATTAAGTGGTGCGTATAATGGCAGAAAAATAAAGTATTGCAGTGCAAGATATGAAAGTTCAGACTTGAGACTTGGACTGACAACTGTCCAAATTTGATCTTCATGTCAAGGGGCAAATCATGTTTCACACTGTTGTCCTGTGGTCTCAGGGTGACTGGAGGAGATCTTAACCATACCACAGCCTTACTGTTTTATCTAATTGACGTAGCGTGCATTTTACAGTGTTTACAACTCCTTTTTCAACCTTGTATATATGTTCTGAGATAATTTTTACCATAAAGGGCTTATTTACATTCCTGACAAAAGCTAATAAAATCCATTGCAAGCTTAACCTTTCCAGGTTCAGACAGTTCATGGTTTTCACTGTTCCTTTCATAGCAGAACAACAGCTGTCTTATAAACTGCAGTCCTAAAGGGTAGTTTACCCCAAGTGGTGAAAACTGCTGACCTGTGGCTCCTATAGCAATGAATTCTAACTGGGAGGATGTTCTACATCTACCCTCTGTTCCCAGGACAATTCATACATTTCACATTAAACGGCTAACATTTTATTTGGTAAGCAGTGTACACCTATTTCAGATGGCTTACAATGCCATACAAGTGTTGTTTTCAGCTTGCTAATTAGGCTGTTCCTTTTGTCCTCTCACTTTGCTTCTGGCCTTTTAGAGAAGTTTTTAAAAACAGACTGGATAGAACTAAATTAATGTTTGGTAAACTTTCCCTAAATATTTTCTTCACTGCTTTGTGCTTGGGGAGACAGGGTTAAAGAAATACGTTAAACATTCAAGGGATAATGACGTGAACTTGACCCTGGGGCAGCCAGAGTATTGGGATTAAAACTGTTTTAACCTCCAGCAAATCTCCACAGAATTTCTGCTACATTCTCTTGCCTACTCTGTTTCTTTGTTAGAATGTAGGGTTTTTTTTCAGTCACCTTCTTTCCTTAGATATTACTTTACTGTTCTGAAGAAGTAATGAAGGTAATAAAGAAGCAAGAAATGTTGAAAGATAGAAAAAAAAAAGAAATCTATCCATTTTATCCATTTTACTTCACTCAGTAAGTGTTTGATACACTATCTGTACATACTGTCTGTGACATTTTCCAATCCTCTCTAAAAGACTTTGGAGCAAGTGACTTTCAATAAGAGGCTAAGAGGCTATAATTTGGTAAACGCGCGAAAGAGATGGAAGTAATGGGCCTTTTTGTTTTCTTTTACTACTTCATAAGTGGTTATAGAGAAAGTGGAATGAGACATTTCTTGGAGGTACACTAATGAACTCTGAGAGGCAGCAGACATAGATTGCGACTAAGAAAATTCCTGTTAGGTAACAGAAAAAAATTCTCTGTGATGGTCAAACTGGTTACCCATAGATTTTTATTGGAATTCCCCACTTGAAATTTCAGCTGGTAAAGGACAAATAACCCTATCTAAAACTTTTAATTTGGCCCTGCTTTGTGTAGGGAGCTGAATCAGAGACCTGCCAGAGGACCCTGCCAATCTTGATTACTTTTTTTCAATAATTTAGCAGTAGAACCTGTGCCTGAGGTATGATTGAACCAAGAGAATATATATATTATCTTCATGTTCCATTTTCATACTTTCCGGTTTTGATTTTTTTTTAGCCTTCTTTTAGTTCTCTACTTCCGACATTCACGGTACAGCAGTATTGGACAGAAAATCTTTCTTCACTTGTCAAAATGATGTGCATGAATTCTTACAACTTTTTCTTTCTTTGTATTAGAATCATGGAGTATTTTAAAGATACGGTACTCTCCCGCAAAAAATACCCACTATAAAATAAAATAAACATATTTACAAGGATCAGGACATATAATTAGGAATAATAGGAGTATATACCTCAAAAGTCACCAGAATGATTTAACTTCATAATTTTTTCATCATTCTCTGATCAACCTCATAAGCTCATCACACTGCTAGGAAAGTCTCCTTCGTTATTGCAAGACTTCAGTGATATGAAGATCAAAGAACTAATGTTAATTATCATACATAGCTTTGGTTTTAATACTTCCACAAAACAGTGGATTAGCACCTAACAAAACAGAGCAAGCATTTCTTGTGATTCTTAGAGATTTCGTATTATGACAATCAGTGCCCACCAGACCTTTAAGAGTTTGTATTAATTTTTCTGTATTATAGCACTGTCTCAAAAGTAAAGTTTTTTGGAGAATTTCAGATAAAACTATCTATTTTCAAGAATGAAAGTAGACCAAAAAACATTGCTCTTTGTTCTGCAATGAATAATTCTGGTTAACCTTTTCCTGTGCAGAAATTGTACACATCCTACACACTAGAAAAGAGTTTTGGGTCCTGTGCTATAATCCATGTAAACCTGTATGAATTTCATAACTTAAAGCTAATCTTTGTTTCATATGATTATAGAAAATAAAATTCTCCAAAGTTTGCAGCAGCATTTGCTGGAGCAGTTCTTTATCCTCCACGAGAGTTTTGCACAGCAATTTGAAGTGGGCAGCACAGCTTGCAGCTCTCTGCCTAGTATGGGCAGCACAAGGGAAATGCTATCCCACAGCTCAGATTCTCTGGCAGAGAAGGAAAACTCAATATCGTGAAGAGGGTAAGGATGACGAAAGCGTATTTTCAGGGGAAACGCAGATGCCACGGTAGCGCTTCTGCAATTAAAAATAAAGTGAAACACCACTGACTATGAATAGAAGACTCACTGACCACCAAGGTAGCCTTCCTTAAGGGTGCTCATCAATTTTCCCTTGACGTAAAATCCAAATTTTATGAATCTAGATGAAATCCATCTATATCCTATTTGTGTGACTTTTAACATCTTCAAGTTAATTGGCACTCTTGTAACTACTGTGAGGTACAAAGAGTACTGAAATTAGTTACTAATTGGAACTATCAGCTTTATGTTAACTAATTTCTAACATAGCTTCATTGCCCAGAGTTTTAACTTGCTCCTCACTTACATACGTTTTAGGATCTTCATATATTTATCTAACATAAAATATACATATCTATATGTATCTAATATAAAAAGAAATGTCATTTCTCATGTTTGAATCTTTATGAAAAGCAATTTTCTGCAATCATTTTGTGCTTCTCCTGCTCAGGACAGTCTCTATTGCACACAATCTGGTTTGTGTTTTTGTGTTACAAATGAGTTCTCTAACCTGCTATACAGCAATACCTCATTTGCAAGAAAATGTCAACTCACAGGGCTACAGTGATTTGTTTTATACAGTAGATTAGAGAAGTATAAGAATATGAAAATTTGCTAGTTTTTTCATAGCCTCAAAGCTCTTAATAATCAGTTGCAAGTGAAAATAAGAGTAACCTTGAAATTGTTGAACCAAAAAATGAGGTAGAGAAAAAGGTCAAGATTTGTTAGAATCACAATATTATAGAATTATTTGGGTTGGAAGGGACCTTAAAAACCAACCCTGCCCATGGGCAGGGTTGCCACCCACTACATCAGGCTGCCCAAAGCGCCATCAAACACGGCCTTAAATACTGCTGGCAATGGGGAGCCTGCAACTTCTGTGTGCAACCTCAGTGTCTCACCACTATCATAGTGAAGGGTTTCTTCCTAATGTCTAATATGAATGTACCCTCTTCTAATTTAAAGCCATTACCCCTTGTCCTGTCACTCCTGATAGAGTTCCTCCCCATCTTTCCTGTACGCCTCCTTTTAAGTACTCAAAGGATGCTATAAGTTTTCCACAGAGACTTCTTTTCTCCAGAAACAACCTCCACTCTTTCGGTTGCAAAAGTACAAGTACTTCCTTCTAGAAAACAAAACAGTTCTGTTGCTAGCAAGGTCATACAGACAACTCATTTAATCTAACTTTAAGAAACAAGTTTAGAAACACTGGGTTTATCAGGCTTAGGTCTTTGGTCTGGTGTAGATTTTTGTGGCACTAGCAAATCTCTGTAACTATGTCAGCTTAGGATCTGGTGCTTAAATTTTTGTTTTATGTTTTACCATATAAATAGAAATGGTTATGACAAGAGTTCTCTTCTTTTACAGGTCATTGATAGAGTCACCAGCAACAGGAAATCACTGAAATTGTTTGCAGGCTCTTTTGTAACTGAGCCGATATGTTGATATGTTTCCCTCCAGAAAAAAAAGCAGTGATACAGTCCTAAATACCACAAATGTGTTACGCATGACTCTTGAAAGTATGCTGTCTGACACAAAGATCCCGTAAAGACTGCTAAACCAGCCATACCCTTTCCTGACTACCTATACCTGCTAGGGGTGCCACCACTCTTCAGTAGGTACAAAAGCAATCTGAATGAGGATCAATCCTGTAGCTTTATTTGACTTCCAAATTCTTGGAAGCAGGTCATATAAGGTAAGAAGAGGGCCAAGTTGTGGCGTGTATGTACATTGGACCCAGGAAAGCAGCTGTTCTGACTCAAAGCTTGGTGTCAGTGCTGCACTGCTACAGCACCTGGGCTCAATTTGACTAAGAAAGAGGAAAGGTGTGAGAAAGTGCTGGAGATAAAGCCACACAGATATGAGTACAAAGTCATGAAGTTGCAGCTACTGGGTCTGTAGTAGCTAGCAACTTGACAATTCAAGACAAAACCCCTGGCACGAAGAAATAAAAGTAAAGTAAAAAGAAAAAAAAAAAATCCAAGAGAAAAAAAGGCTTTAAAGGGAATCTAAGTAGGATAACTCAGCAAGACCAAGTCTCAGCCTGCTCGAGGCTGCAGGGAAGGCTCACCCATCCATTCCTGACTGGCAGCTACCTGCAGAGGTCTTTTGTCAGGCCTGAGGAGCATATTAGTGCTTAGTCTGGCACTGTGTTGGTCCTGGCCTCCTATTGCATATATTAACCAATAAGTAACTGCTGTGCTTTCTCTGTGCTGCGTACAGCCTGATCGCAAAGTATCCCTGCACATGGTGAAAGATGCCTGAACCAAGGTGACTCATTAGGGAGAGTAATGTGTGCTATTGGTTTAAAGATTCCTGTTGACTTAACTTCAGTGTTTACATTTCACTACAAATATTTTAATTATTGACAAAAGCATGATAAGGAGGGAATGGAAAGGGACAATTAATGGGAAGGGACAGAGGAACAGGGAGGAAGGGAGGAAAGCAAGGCAGAAATACTGCCTCTGAACTTTGCTTGAAGCACAGGCTGGTGATAGAATCTTGTGCTCAGACAGAGTGTGTCCATGCCTCAGCAGGAGAAGGTTGCTGAGACTTTCTTGGTGCTTCATAGACAACCCTGGTATGGGGCTGCAATTCAATCCCTTTGGCACAAAGGGTGCACTCACTCCTTCAAACTCATTCTCTCCTGATGTGTTCACCAGGACTGAGAATGAAGGAAGAAAAACAGGAAAAGAACAGGGACTGAAGGTTTCTTTTGTTTCTTAGAACTGTGTCATAGATGAAACATTTAATTTTACACCTACCAAAATAAATCCCACATGTAATGAATAGGAGGAAATCTTTGAGCGTAAGATGGCACAAAACAAATAGTTCAGTTTCTTCTACTACAAGACTTCATGGATCATGGAGAATTTCGGATACAATCATTAGCTTTTCTACATGTGTCTCTAATTAAGAAGTGGTGTAATTGGTCATTTTGCTTTTCAAATTATTTTGTAACATAGGAAGATTTGATTGAGGAGATGTACAAAAGGAATACTTTGGTTTGACCTCATATTTTTCCAACTCTTTGGCTAATGACCATCAGGATCATTAAAAGTAATTAATGAGTTAAGTACAGGACATCTGTAGTTCTGTCAGAGAATCAATAGATCCTTTCAAATCTCCTGTAATTTTAGGGATAGCAACAGGCTATTTAAAGAATTCTCTTTTGTAACAGTATAGGTCCTATTCCTGCATACAATTACTTTGCTAGGATTATTTGCCTTTTTAAAGGTAAACACCTTTTGAGATTGGGAATATAGCACGATCTCTAAGACGACATTCACTATACATTCCAGGTTTAGTACAATGAATAATCTTCAAGAAAACTAAAGTATAGCTGATTTCCTTACTCCGATCAATTTCACTGAAATTGCTAAATATTTAGTTCACTAATGGTTGGCCATTTGTAACTGCAGCTGTATTCAGAAAAAGAAATATTTGTATTCAAGTAACAAAGATACGCCCCACGTCATAGCTACGTGGCTGAGTCATCTAGTTACAATAATTGCAGCAACTGAAGCAGGAACTTTGGAGACGGACAGACTGTCACAATCTTTAGGGCCCAGAAGCTACACTACTGAAGTAATAACTTAGAAATAGGCTTAGTCTATTTGGTGAAATAAGATTATTTCATGTAAAGTATGGCTCCACTCAGGAACCATAAGCTCAGAGTTAGGGCAGTATTTGCTCATATTCATGTAGCACCTCACAAATAGGTCTGAACGTGCTTAGAGGCATCAGTGGTAATGCTTGGTAAGTGTTAAGCGACTCTTGCGCTTTTTATTATTTAATAGGTATGGCTAGGCATTGGAGGATCTGGTGCTAAGTGTAATCAGTTTAAATCACAGTGAAGTAGTACAGACCAGACGGTCATTCTGGAAGCAAAGCATGACTGGAGAATAATACCACACTGCTTATTTATAGCTAAGTTTAATACATATAAAGGAGAAAAATATGGAGAGGAAATTTCCTGTAGTCAATGTGTAAAAGTTATGTTCAAATCTGATCTATAGGCAAAGACGAGGAATGCTATGCATACAGGTATCAAAGAGTATAATCAAAACTGAAAAAGTTTTAATCCACATCCAATTCTTACAGAAGAAAAAGGAATAATACCAGAGTTAGCAAATTCATACGCACATCCTACACATATTACTCCTTATCTTGGGGTTATATTCTCCTTTTCCCTGTTCCAACTGCAGGATGGTGTTATGGTGAGCTATCAATATTTGGAGTTCTTAACCAAGAGGAATGCCATGTTCATATTGATGCTTGCACTTCCCTTGAGGTCCTTCTTATATGTTTGCTAATGTATTTTTACACCTTATTCTTTCTTCTTCGGTCTGCAGCTCCATCTCACACCCACCTTGATAATATGTGGTGCCCTTTATGTATGTCAGATACAATTTATTTTTTCTCTTTCTGACCTTTAGTTTCTTCCAGCTCCAGCTGGTATTTCTTTGGTGAGGAGTTGATAGCTGTGAGGCCTCCAGCACCAGCCTGTGCTCCACCTCTTACTATCTGATGCCTATTCTCCTATGCACTTGGTATCTCTCCTTCTCAAAGGCTCTCTATCACACCAGACCTTTGTTTCTCTGAATGACATTGTTATGGCAGAGCCATAAAATCATAGTGTTACCGTACAAAGACAAACTTCACAAGTTATTCATAGACACTTTGTAATTAGGAAAAATGTTTCAACTAAATCACATTAAAGCAAATCTTCCAGCAGACCAGGGAAATTTCAGACAGAGTAAGCCAACAATCCTGAGATCTGAGGTCTTGCAAACTCAGTACAAATCTTACCACCCCTTGCTAGTGATGGCAACAGTCTATTACACATCAACAAGGTAACACTATGAGCTATGTGTAAGTTCAGCAGTACATCCTCTAGCATATTGTTCATTTGACAAGATGCTTACATCAACATTAACATGTTGTATGCCTTCAGTGAGAAATAATCACTCATTTTTTTCCTACTGAAAAGTCAAATTAAATGTGTTCCCATATCCAGTGGGTGGACTTCTAAGCACTGATTATAACCTAAAACAAACTGTCATAGAAGATATCTATGGTAAAATAACAAGTAAAATATCCGTAATATTCGTAATCTCACTTGTATAATATGACTTCCAGCTTACATGAGAGTAAAACTAAACAGAGGCATAATAGATTTCACAGTCCATAATGCCATATACAGTTTCACTATCGTTGGAAGTGTAACAGTAATTGGAAAACGCTTTGTTAACTTGACAAGTGCTAAATTTCTATGGTGGCAAAGTTAATGCAGACATTTCATGTTATGCTGTTCTTTTCCTAAATTAGCATGCTATTCTTGCTCCTCTTTGCTCTTAAATTCTCAACCAAGTACCTGACCAGGCAATACTCCCATGTAGCAGCAGGCTCAGAGATGCTGTGCCTTCAGGCCTGGCTACCAGCATGCCCTCTGATGACTTTCCCTGATGAGCAGTTTTAATGCTCTTTCTAGCATAGGTGGGGACGAGGTAAATTTCTTAAAATAGCTTGAGGCTGTCAAAGTGAGATACCAGAGTTAAACACCCCGCTGCTGCTTGGCTTGCCCTAAGAGCAGCTGAGAAGAACAAAATGCTAACAGCTGAAAATCTATCATGAAAATGTTCTTCAGCATCAGCCTTTCTTTCCCCTATCTCCTTGATGTGAGGCCCCAGCATCAAGACAAGCAGCTTGACTCTGATGAAGAGCTAACTATCAGCTTGTATGTGCAGGCTACCAGATTTCACTACCACTGCTTTCTGTCTTAGCAAATATTTTTCTAATCATGTGTCAAGAACGTGTCCAGCCTCAGAAGGTAATAATATTTATCAGTAAAGAAATGAACAATGTAAGGTATTTCCGTGACCCAGAGTGTCTTTCTTGCCTGGGTCAGAATCCTACTTTGAAGGCTTTTTGGACATCTGGGAAGTACCATATCCATGAAATAGCAGCAAAAAAGAAAACAGAAAAACAGCATTTGCCAAAAAGCCTGAGTATTTCTGAATCAGCAGCAACTACAGGGGTCCTCATATAGCCATCGCTTAAAGCCCTTGAAACTAGAAGGAGCAGGATATGAGAAAACATTCCCGGGGAACAGAGGAGTTTTGGCAAGAAAACGCTCACTTAACACTCATGAATTAAAAACTTTTGGGTTGTGTGCATACAGAAAAATAAAATGTTTCTTTTTCCTTTTTTTTTTTTTTTTTTGGTCTATGGAATAAATATTAAAAGGGCTGTTTTGCAGTTTATAATAAGCTACCTGATGTTTCTTCTATTCTAACATTTTTAGATTTCACACTGCACTATATTTCCTTCATAGGGCTCATGGAAAGAACATTTCCAAGTGGAAATCCATGTTGAGAGAAATACCTGCAAACCTGTTCTATTAATACATTCCTAACAAAACTGAAAGGATGCTGCTGAATACCAACAGAAAGCCTGGGATCCTGGTTTCTTATAGTTCAATTGCCACACCTGGACTGTTTATTCTGAAATTTTCCCTGGGCAACAGTTAGCTGTTTGTATCAGGAACATAAAAGTTTCTGTAGTTCTAAGTGGCTATGATAGTTTTCAATATTACTGAGTGGGTATTCGTCTTCCTCTTAATATTTCTAAGCTCAAATTTCTTCCAGCCCTTTATGTTTTTTTTTTTTCCTGTATTAGAAATGTAGCATCTTATGTTATATTATAGAGCACAAATTTTGTCCTTTAAACTGTTGAGCACTTCTAATTCCACATACGCGTAATCTCTTTCTTAACAGCTCCTAGGGTTTTAATTAACCATCTGCTGGCACAATTATTTTCATTCTTCTTTCATATTACTTAGATGAGAAGTCTTGGAAAAAATCTATTAGATATTAAGATACTTCTAAAGAATTGATTTATATACATTTAATGTTGTATATGTGCATTTGTAAATGACAATGTAATGTACAAATTCCTTATTTTTCAAGGACTGTGGTTATATTCTTAAAAAAAAAAATCTTTAAACAGAGAAAAATTGAAGTTGAGAAGATCTCCCTATTTAATCTCAGATCCACTGCTGTGTTTTTTTTCCTGAAAAGAACGTCAACAAAAGCTCTCCAGAATACTTTAAAGCAAAGATTTAAAACACAAAAGATAATGATAAATGATAGTAAACTTACATATTGTATTTGACTGTTCTGCAATAAATAAGGAACAAGTTATAAAATCCCGATGGAGAGTATATCTCTCAGGTGATATTTCTGTTTCCTGATTTTAAAAAATCATGTTGCTGTCACATAGCAAATATAGTTGAAATCTATTTTTTTTCCCTTTTATAAGCAACTGCCTCCGAAAGAAAATCTGGATATCTGCGTATTACAGCCTCTCAACCTCTTTGTTAAGAAAAGCTACATTGTATTTTTAATTTTGTATGGGAGGGAAACCTGCCTTTCAAATGATCTTGAACTGGACCATTACCTTCTCATACAAACTGAAAAGAGAGAAACAACAGCAAAAAAGAAACAACAGGTAGTGCTCATTAGCTCAAAGTCAAAAAAAAATAGCTATTTTTCATATTTTTTACCCAAATTCAGTATCAACAAAAGCTTTTCTTTGCAGAAATTTTTATGGTCATTTCAAACCAAGTTATCCTTCTTTACCTTGCTTTCCTAATAATGTTCAGCTAACGCAATAGGATGAGCTGCTGGATAGAGCAAAAAAGAAGCGCAGCAGGTTTTAGCAACAGAAGCAACTCTCTTACACTTGTTCAATGTACTTATATTTACACTTTCTTAAGGTAACTCCTTATGCAATGTGAACGGTTAATTTACATTATAGCCATCTCCAGTATTCTTATTTTACTCTTACATAAGTTCAGATTCTGAGTTCAGACAAGCCTAATGTATAGCTTAGGCAGTGCAAACTTTTTTTTTTCACATTATACTGCCATCAATATGATTTATTGTAACTACTCCCTAAATAAGACATTAAATCTACCATATTGTCCCTCAAGGACCAGGGTTTAGAGCTTATAGTGGAGAAAAGACTGAAGTAGATGAAGACTGTAAGCCTTCCTACAGTCACCAAATTAATTTTTATATCTCTGTGGTTCCAAACCATGGATTCATAAAGTTGGGCTGAAAGCAAAGTTTTCATGAGAATGTTTCAAAGGCTCTGGTATACAGCAACATGCCCTCCTTCATAAAACACAGAAATGCCAAATGCTAAGTACTTACCACCCCAACTATGTGGCACCCTGCCAACACAGTAACATGGAACTTCTGTAACTGTTTCTTTCCTTTCCATATATACTACAACAGTGAATCAGCTCAGAGTCAGAATATTAACATAATGTTCACATGGTCAGAAAAACTATCCATCTTCCTTCACCTGTCCTTTCTCCCCTAAAACAAACAAACAAAGAAAAAAACAAAGGAACAAAACTGCCTGGGAGAAATGCTTCTTTTATATATTTCTGGGTTACCTCTAATTTCTTAGAAAAATTTCTTACAGAAAAATGTTTCAGTTTATCTTGATATGTAAGCAGGTGTCTGTCATCTATCTCATGAACCTGCCTTCTGCTGAGATATTCCTGCCTGCTGGTGGGAGAAGTGGCTGAGTCAGAAAGAGGCAACCACCTACACCTGCACTTAAGGGAGAATCATTTTATCTTAAAAAAACAACACTAGATTATCCAAACAAACATACAGTTTACTGCTTTATCTACACATGGAGACATGACAGTTCTCTGTGACTCACTTGCAGTGTTTTGTTTTGTGTGTCCATTTCATCACATAGGTGTTACACTTAAGGGGTTTTTCACATGGAGGTATGCAACAAAGCTGTGAACTAGCAGACATTGTTATGCACACAGTAGGAAACTGCTGCAGAAGCAAGCAGATTAAACATGAAACCATTCCAAACAATGCACAGCTCAATTCTCTGCCCTTCTTTTGTGCTATCTGTGCCCTTAGCTGAATGTCTGTTTGCTACCAGAGAAGCCAAAAAATTTTATGATACTTTTTTATGATACTTTCCAGTTAGCTACAACCCCAGACCACTGGACGTACAAGTTAAGCATATGTTGGAGTTGGATGCATCTGACCCAGTGAACCTGCAAACCATCCAAACCTCAGAATGCAGTGTGTGTTAAAGGAATCAAAAAATGCACTTTTTGCTGTGGGTGGGCTTTTCCTGACACAATTGGGTGGTGGTGAGTAATGATAGCACCTTATGAATTTAAGAAACAGCAAAGTAAAATCTCTTACCACCTTCACTTTTAAAAATAAATGTTTTAAGGCAAGTAAAACATAAGCAAGTAATTTATATTAATGTATAATTCAATAATAACCCTGTATAGTATTGCACTTCAATTTTGGTTAAATAAAGGCATATATGCTGTTATATATTAAGAGGTGCTTCATAGAGACTGGAAAAAGTAGAAAATTACAGAAGAACAAAAGAAGAATGTGCTGCAGTTTTTGGCAGAGGAACTACTGTAGGAACAGACGACTGATTTCTGTATTCGTAGCCACAAAAACCTGTAATCATATGCTAAGACTGAAAAGAAAAAGAAAGAAAGAAAAAAGATATAATAAAAGATAGAAAAGATAAAGATATCAAGCATGAAGTGCATTGGTACAAATTAATGAAAAACAGAAGCTACTTCTGTGAAAAGATTTCAGGTGAATTCCAGATATTTCTATCTTTGAGAGATGTTCTGTGTTCCTCATCCCACAAATAGCAGGCTGATTTCCAAAAATATGGTTAGAATTCTAGAAAATAGGCATTTCAAAAGAAAGAAATCTTCTTGTAAGTGTTAATGATCATTTAAACTCAGCCATGTGTCCATAGACGTAACCCTATCTCCTATCTCCCTAACTCCTGATTTCCCCTAGCATTGATCTGGATAGCATGTACTAATTTCAAATCTAGAAAAATTCTGCTTTAAAAAATAAATAGGCATACATACTCCCAAAATATTGTATATTTTATAATAGGAATGGCTTTCTGACTCATATATTCAGACTGAATAAGGGAAAAATGATCCCTTCCTCATGAGACTCTCTGTATAAAATCTTCTGTATTACAATGTCTACACTGATAATAGCAAGACAGTCAAACTAGAAAATTATCATCTTCAGCCATTTTTCACACATTTTTCAGGGTTTTTTTGGTTCTCTTGCCTTCTTACATATTTGTATAATATGTGAATATAAGACTTTTGATACTCTCGAGTTTATTTTGCAATTTCTTATTTACTGGATTTCACACATCTGGATGAGAAATATTCTTTAACACACATCTTTAGCTTGTTTTCAGCATTTCGTATTTCCCTAAAAATTACGATGATTAAAATAATATCTAATATTAATGGGAACAAATAATTTTAAAAAATAAGATGTCAGAATGGAGCTTTTATTGTTTTATGTATTAATAACATCTGAGTTCAAAACTAAATGTCACGATGATTTTAAAAAGAAAGCCAGACCCTGCAAGTGTATTCATAACTGCACTGATAGTCTGAAAAACAGACATGGAAACACACCGTATAGAAAAAGCATCAGAATGTTGTAAGCATTCAAGTCTGTGGTGCTAAATACCAAGGAAATATTTAAACTTCAAATGAAACATGAGCAAAATAGTTCCAAAGAATGATGCTCAAAAATCCTTCTATACCTTCAACCTAAATATTAGAGGTGCTATACTCTTAACAACAAAACTCTACAACTGTTTATAAGAATACCTTCTAGTACCACACTGACTGGTGTTGCCCTGAATGAAATTTCCCCGACTGAGTGAGAGGACACAAAAATGCATTTTGAAATATTTTCATATCTAAGTAATGAAATAATATCCATTTCCCATTAGATCAGGCTATTCCCTGTCCAAAAACACTTCTAAAAAAGGTTAGTAAATCTAGTAAATGTCATAAATATTTTGTGGATGTTCTTTGTTTTCATATTTCAAAAACTTATGGTGTCTAGTTAGGAATTATAAACAGTACCACATGGCAGTGGAAGCATTCTTATCCTGCATCTCACAAATTTTGAATTCTCCAAATCACTAGTGTGTTTAGACTGTTCATTAACACACCCATTAACTGCAAAAGTCATTCATACACATGGTTCGGGCCTTGAAAGTTTCCTGCCTGGCGCAGACTAGTTTTACATGTGCATACATGGGATTTGCTTATCTGAAGTAGACTACACTCTGCCAAACTCAGGCCATAGTGTTAATGAATTCATGCACATGTTAGCCCAGACCAAAGCTCTGTAACTACAAAAATGGATGACTGAATGAATACAAGCGTGATTAAATTCCTAGATAATGCTTAAAGAGTGTTGCCAAAGAAAAGTGTTCAGGAAGAATGAGGGAATTAATCAAGACTGAACTACTGAAAATCCGTATCTATACCACTTCCAGTGCTTAGATACTCCTCTTTGGGACTTTCTGTCCCCAAGCTCATCATGCAGCACTCACAAAAAACAACAAGTATCATTTGTTTCTAAATTTCACAGTTTGTGACTTACATAAAGACACACTGATAGATGGATGACTGGACTATCTAAATGAACTGGACACTGCTTTGTAGGAAGTGGCAGCTGGTATTAAATAGCTGCGTTGAAAAAAAATCTCTATGCTGTTTTTGCTAACAAGCAGCTCATACGCTATTGCAGATAGGAACCATGCTTACGTTAACATACTAGCCAAGATACAGGTCTACCAGTGATTGCCGTATTTTTGCTTGCTTATGTGATAATAAATTACTGTTTAGATCAGGATAAAACTGAACACCAAAACCTCTTTATGAATCTATCCATTTGACATTGGCAGGCAGCCCTCATGTAGCTCTACAGTATTTCTGTGGAAGGGAACAGGTGACATGGAAACTCTTGGTGAAGTACTTCACGTTGGTGTTTTCACAGTGATACTGGCTGAGGCAAAGCAAGGGTCACCTTCTTCTTTGAAAATCAAGAAAGGATCATGCAGAGACAAAATTATTCAGGGAAACTCATCTTTCATCAAACTTTTGCAAGTCAGAATCAGGAGCAAACTTGAATGAACTTGTCCCTGTTCCATTTTACTCTTGTGCCCTGGTAGAAATGCAACAGAAAACCTCATGGCACGCAGCCTTACTTTGCGCGAAAGACTGGAGAGATATGAAGAGGCAACTCTTTCCAGAATTAATTTACAGACCTTAAATGAGGGAGAGAAGTAATATTTGTCTAAAATGTATAAATAAATTGTTAGTACATTCAGCCAATGCTTATCTTTCTTAAATGAATATTTTCCTTTTAACATAGCAGAAAATGCAATCCCAAGGAAATGTCTCTTGTGCAGAAAGCGATAGTAGTGTTTTTTCCTTAAATGTGTGCCAAGTGATACAGAAGAATTTAGGGTCATGTTATCAAAGATATTTGGAGTCAAATTTTCCAGAGAATTGCCAGCAATTACTTGTTTTTACCCATGAATTTTTTATACATGGTTTTATAATGAATACTTTGGAACACATATAGAAGAGACAAATAACAGCTACTCTAAAAATATTTCCTGATTTTCTCTCTGTCCAAAGAACGATTTCCTACTATCTGTATATATTTAAAATTACTGTTGCACTGAGGGGAAAAAAAAAAGCCTGCCACAACAAATAAGTGATGTCATGTCGTTAGGACTGAATGTTTCTGACGTGCTATGCACGTTCTAAACACTGGCATCAGGTGTAAATGTAAAATAAAAAGTCTCACATTTCAGGATAACCTTTTATTTTAGAGCTTTTCAGTTCATACAATCAGACTCCTAGTCACGTTCTTCTGTGTCACTAACAAGCCCCTACAAGTATGTGAGGATCTCTGATTTAATTCTTGTATCTTTATTTCTAAAAGCTTTTTTACAGGAGGAAAGAGGCTTACTGGTTTGAACAAATCTTAAATCAAACCCAGAAAACTCAACAAAAAATGTAAAATTATGTATCTATGTTTTCATTTGTTTGTTTGTTTTTTAAGCCAAAACTGAGGATTATCATGGAATCATAGAATGGTTCAGGTTGGAAGGGACCTTAGAGATCATCTTGTTCCAATCTCCCTGTCATGGGCAAGGACACCTCCCACTAAACCAGGTTGCCCAAAGCCCCATCCAGCCTGGCCTTGAATACTTCCAGGGAGGAGACATCCACAACTTCTCTGGGCAACCTGTTCCAGTGTCTCACCACCCTCACAGTGAAGAATTTCTTCCTTATATCTAGTCTAAATCCACCCTCTTTCAGTTTATAACTGTTAATGCCACTATTGGTGAAATTAGACTTGTCTTGAGCAAAGTTGTAGTATTATATACATCTACTTGCATTACAAAAACCAGGCCAAGTTGTCACATAACAACTACAACATAGCTCATTCTCAGACACAGGTTTAATAAAACCTTCATTTTTTAAAAAGAAATAATGTTGTGCTCTGTGTATTTCTTAGCACAGATTTCAGTGACTATGTCTTTCCCATTTTCCCATATAGCTGTAAATATCCTTCCTGAAGTCATATATCTGCAGGGCCTTCTTGGAAGGAAGAAATGAAAACAGGAGTAAGCTCAGGCTTCCTATGAAATAGTGAGTACAAAGTCAGCATAATTGAGCAAAGCTGGATCAAGGAGCAGTTCGGAGCTGAAGGCTCTCATCTGTGCATGAGAACAAAGTGGCATGGTGGCTAAGATCAAAAGGGTCTTTGACTTCTCTTACTGTGGTGAATAGTGGACAACTGAAGATTTATCAGAACAGGTTTTATGGATCAGTTAAGTGATGATGTGAAGTTTTTCTTGAAATTTCCTAATATTCCTTCTGCTTTCCAACTTTTTTTCCTTCAAATGGCATGTATATTAATGAAAACTCTCAAAAAATCTGTTAAAAATTAAGAAAAAAAGACTCATGGTAATTTCTACAATTACTAGGCTGAACAGTATTACAAAAACACCTTGAGTTCATGAAAATTATGACTACTACAGCCTGCTGGCTCTACAGCTCTGGGTACGTTCTAGCATTTGTCTGTATTCCCAAATGATCTCTGGCAGATTGTCATTAGTTCCCAAAGTGTCTGTAACCTTATGGTAAATTACATGTTACAATTATAATTAATTCCTATCTGCTCTCAAATTTGTTATTAGTGTTTCAGGTATGATTGTTACTTTGCTTTTGAAAAGGTAAAAATATTTGTGATAGTTAAATATTTTTTTGTAGTTGATTTTAAAGGCATTCTTACCTTCATATCCAAGTAGCATACCCGCCAATGAAGTCTAAGAATGACATAAAGAATGACTTGCCTTAAATAAGATCCGTATTTGCATCATCAGTTAATTAGTTCAAATATTTCTTGCAAGGTTCATTATAAGTATGCCAGAAACCGGTAACATAAAAAAAGCAGAAAGATTTCTTTATAAGACTTTTTATTCTTTGTAAGTATGATTGCCAAGCAAGCCTAAGGATTTCCTACAGAAGTGGGAACTATTCTCTGGACCAAAACTATTTCACTGAAGACAAATTAATATTTTTTATTAAAGATTGGTTGCATGGCTAATGCATACCTAAGCTACTAGGCTCAGTGGTGTGTCTCGTATTTCTGACTCTTTTACATTTCTTTGCACAGAACAGTAATCAGAAATAGCATTTCTGTATGAAAGAACAGCTGTGCAGATGGTGACTCTGTGGATGGCACCGCAAACAGAACATCCATCTGGGAACAGAGCTGGATAAATGTAGCATAATAGGACATATGAAAATTTTGTGAAACCTGCTGGGTTTCACACTAGCATCATTCAGGCTGCCACTACTCCTTTGTTCACTGAAGAGCAAATCTGGAAGCTTTCTTCATTATTCATGTAAAAGTTCTGTACAGTCACAACAGTTCAGGGGCAATCCAAAGGAAATAATGGGGCCTCCATCAATAAACAGATATAGAGTTATTTGGTGACCATATAGTATGTTATGAATACAAAACATCCATTGTAATCAGTAACAATTTACTTGTGAAGCTGATGATACCAGCAGTTCCCCAAATAATTATGGATAGTACACACACAACAGTATTTGTGGTTTGAGATTATGCATACACAGATATAATAAATATACCTAGTAATCAGGTGAGAGTCCAAATTTTGTTCATTCTCAGGTTGGCTTTTTCTGGTTTTGGAGCCTGTGAACTCAAAGACCACTGCTCCTACACAGATCTTGTAGCCACAACATTCTATTCAACTGTACTCTAAACACTCAGAGAGAACAGTCCTTCAAAGAATCAAATTCTCTCAGATGGATATTCAACATCATTCGACCGACACACCTTTCAGAACTCAGCAAGGAAATATCAAATATCTTCATTAATAATTGACATATTATTGACTGCCTCCAAGGCAAGGTAGAAGCATTTGGTGGACAAGAATGCCAGTGAGGAAAGCAGCGTTAAAGAAGTTAACAGTCGTTATCAAAGTAAAAGGTGATCATTGGTGTGCTTACAGTCAAGACTTTCATTCATTGTGTTGAAAGTACAGCAATCTTTTTATTTCATTTACTTATTTATTTATTTCATTTATTCTTTGAAATAGAAGCAATATGGAGGACATGACCAGTGCAATGTCTTGTCTTAGACAACACTTCCCCAATCCACATCTTCACATGCCTCAGTTTTGTTCAGATCTTGTCATTATTAATTAGTAGCATCTTCCTGGAAAGGATTTCAATTCAATGCATATTTAGACTAGTTTAAAACAGGTTTTATTTCAATAGAGATAAATGCAAGTTATATTTTAAGCTAAGAAACTAACAGACTGCAAATTCTGCAATTGACTATGAAGATGACTCTTGTTCGTAAATTAGGTATGCATCAAGTGATGCATGTTCTGAAGAGTAGATAGTAATGATTATGAGGCCCTAGGATGGAAAGGGAATGTTGTAGAACCTTCTGGTGAGAGGTTTCTAACAGCAAGTAAATTAAACAAGAATCTGGTAGAAATGATTTGGGCATCATCTGAACAATGGAATAGATCAGTTCTAACTCAAAACTGCTGTGTTCATACATTTATTTTGCAGAAACTAATACATCTATTACTTTTATTAATGTAAAATCAAGTGGAAAAATAAACAAGCAAAACCTACCCTGCTGATGTTTTCCAAGACCCATGGAACCACATACATTTGTGAGTAACACGGTATCAGTAGTGTTCTTCAACTGAGTTTCTAAGTATATTGACTTCAAGACTGATTCATCCCGATTGTCAGACTGGAAGTAAATTAAACCTGATGGAAATAAGTTTACTTCATTGATGTTAGTGGATTCAGATATATGCACCTTGGATCTAAAATGGGCACGGAGAACATGAGTAATTTGACTTTCTTGTTTAAAAAAATCATGACCAGTTCCAAGTGGACAAGCCCACTCATTCATTGTTCTCAGGGTTAACCCACCCATCCATTCTTCTTTCTGAACTCATTTTTCTATTTTAACTTCCTTATCTTCTGTATTTCCTTCTTGAATTATATTTATTTTAAAATATAAAAGCTAATATGATATGCCAGAAACTTAAAATTCACAACTGGAGGTTACAGGTGATAATAATGTTATCTGAGTTGTCATCTAACTGTTAGCAAGTACTCTGTGGTTACTACAAAAAACTTCATTAAGTAACTGAAATTATTAACCTAATAAAAAATAAAATCAGTAGGTTTCAAATGCAAACATTTACAATTTTTACATTGAATAAAACTGATTATTATTGATATTTTAATAAGACACAGAAAAAAAGTGAATCTTCCACTCTGAAATGACTTTTCTTCATAAGACACAAATAATTGGTTATGCGTGTTCTCAGGTCTTTCTAAATGTAGTAAATACAAAATGAATCCAAAATCTGTCATTGTTAATAACTGGATCATTGCATACAAAAATAATAAAACACACATTCATGCAATTTTGTTTTTGTGAAGGTACTCCATCTACTACGGTTTGAAAACTTACACTGCAGTTACAGTGTACCATGCTTTTGGCAAATAAACTATTTTTCTGATAAAAGCAAACACGGTTATTCTTCACTTGTATTCAGCTAAGCTCATGCATATTGTCAGATTTTATGGCCTACCTAGCAAGCAAAAGCATAGCTTCTTGCAAATATTCCTTTTAACCTAAGATACACCAGTAATAGCAGTATTGGTTTTCACATTGCAAGCTGGAGCTGTAGACAATGTTATATTTATAACTGCATGTTTTAAAGGAAGTATCAGCACAACATGAACAAAGCCAACTGGATGTAATTTGATAAAAACCTTTAAAAGAATCCCCAAATGTAGTGATGAATAGTGTGAAGTTTTAAACTTAAGCTTGCAAATCTAGTTTTTCTAATGTGTAATACTTCTGCCCTTTGAATCAGCAGAATAAGTATTTTATAGCACACTTTATTCCTTCTGGTTTTCTACATCTTTCATCATACCTGAGGAAACACTTAGTCTAAATGCAGGGAAATGCCATGAGCAATGTCCATTAAGAACAATTAGAAAATTTTTCAATTTCCTAATGACAAACACTATGTTTTTCTTACTGACAATCGAGAGACTTAATATGATCAATGGTTATAATAGAGCGTCATGCTGTATTTCTTTGTATGGCAACAGATATGCAACATAAATTTAAAATAATGCCACTAGAATCCCTCCATGCTGTATTGATTGGTCTGTTACACTTTTACATGCTAGGGTTATGGTGCTACCTCATACAAAGGCTAACGTTTTAAGTTAAACCCTTTGAAATTTTTTCACAGAGAATTCCTATTACTGCTGAGGACTATATATATGTATGCATTTTTATTTATTTTTTCCTGAATCATCAGATTAGTGTAGGAGATTGAGTCTCAGTTTGAAAAGGAACTTGTGAATTTTGTGCCCAGATTCCACTCACTGCATCTTGGAAAGGATGGGCTTTGGAGAAAATAGAGAGAAATGGGATAGAGAGAAGAGGCAGGGGCTGAGTTTGCAAGTCATGATAGAGGAAGTACTAGAACACTGTCTACTAAGAGGAAGGGAAAAAAGGAATCATTGGAGATGCTGAGTATAAATAGATATAAATAGTACCTGTAATGACTTGCAGATAGCTACCAAGATCCACAGTAATGTGTTAATGAGATAGGTCTAATCTCTACAGATATTTATCCAAAATGTCACTGTATGTCATGGAAAATTAATTGCCAAGATTTTCTTCATTTCTGCTAATATTTGATGTGTTAATAAGAAACAATAAATATGAGATCGATATTGTGCAATGTCAGAAAATTTCCTGGAGGAAGCATCCAAAATGTGTGCAAGAAATTAAAGGTTTACCACCAAATGTTTATGGTTTCTAACACTTACGTAGGCCACAGGAACAGTACTTTGGAAGGTATGCTCTGATCAATGTCTAATAATGAAAATAATGAAATGGACAGAAAGAGACAGACAGAAAGTCATAAAATTATTTCCAAAAGCAAATATTGAGAGAAACTTACTGTGAGCAGGACAACAACTTTCTAACTACAGAACTCACTGGGATGTGAAAAAATTAAATTAAAGACCCCAGTTTGAATTATTGTTAGATTTTCCTTATTTGACTGTTCTAAATGAATCCAGAGACTCCTGTTTTGCACAGGAGCTGAACTTCTGCTAAAAATAATACAGATCTGCATATTCTAATGAAATGCTGTTTTATCTGAATGCCCTTAGAAGTATAAAGGCTAAGTCTTAACTTTTCTTCTCAAAAATTGTAAATCCTTTAAGACAAGAATATAGAGGTGTCCTTATTCTTGACTGGCTTGATTGGGTATAAAGGACACCGAACAGCATTTAGTTTAATGAATGTTTTTCCACTCTTTCTTTCAAAACTTCTGAAGCTCATCTCTCAGATTCCACCCCCTGAAAAAGTATTTCCTAATCAGTGCCAGCCTGGCCCACTTTACTAAAGCTGGTGATTTTCCTGATTTTCTTACAGCAGCTCCTGGAACTTTGATGAAGTTTAACTTCTTCCATTCACTGTTTTCTGTTACTGTAATGGAATAAATTTACTGCTTTGCTGTCTTGAAATTTTCTTTACTGTTCCATCATCTCTATGTGCAGCAAAAGCCTAAACGATCACTTTAACTACATTATTCTGTTTTTAAATTTTAACAACAGTATTAATTGTGGGACAAATGATTTCATTGTATTACAAGACTACTAAATCATTAAATATTTTAATATGCTGTAATAATATATTTTCTAATGCGAACAGAAAATAGGATAACTCATTTTAATCTAATTTTGATTTACAAGATTTGTACTGATACATACACAAAATTCAGTTAGTCAAAAAGTCCTTTTTCTCTTTTATTTAGCAGTTATAACAGATCTGAAATGAATATAAAGTTCAAGTGTTGGTCTACTTTATAGCTACACTTCATTTTACAGTTACACTCTATTTAGTTCACAAAAATGCCCCTAATTCATGAGCAAAGCAGCAAGTAAAAAAGGTTCTCTTTAAAATTGCACTCCAATTCTTACCACTCATGGAAATGGCTTTATAATCCTGCCATAAACGTCTGGCCAAAAGTTTTACTGTTAGATGAGAATTCCCTGTTCATTCTGTGCTCTTCTCAGTTGACCCTCAAAGCTGTCACCAGAGCATGCTAGAGGGGAAAAAGCATAAGGAAGAAGACATATACTTGTTCTCCATTGACACCAAGCCTATTAAGAACCTGGAAAAACCTCTGGACTGCTTAACAAAATGTAAAAAGAAATTGTAGCAGGTTTCCTGAAATGCATCTATTCACTACACATTGCTCTAGCTCAAAAAAGGTGATAAGAAAGTCTGTCTTGAAATCTTGGCACCTTGGTCCCAATTCTTTTATTACATAGAACGAAAGGACACCAGAGACCTTTAAAATGAACTTTCTGTTCAGTCTTCTTATTTTTTATTTTTGAAAACGTTATTATATGCACTACTTCTATTCATCTCATGGGAGCGCTTTAAGGAACGTGCCATAACATAGGAGAATATGAATAGCAGTAAAAATATAAAAATATGAGATCAGGAAGTGATTACACATTCAGTGAAACTGACTCAGCAAACTGTCATTTCTCAGAAATGCTCATATCCTAGCTCAAAAGTCACGGGGGGTCTTGGGATCCAGCACCTTACTGAACGTTAAGACTAAGCCTCTTTACACTAAAATGTTATTCGGTACGTCTACAAAACATATTGCAATCCCTTTCCACCAGACTAGCTCATCAAAATGAGTTTCTTTGTGTTGTTTCTGTATAGGAGAACTTTATAGTGGGGTCAGGTATTTCTTCGCACACATTCTTTGTAAATAAAAAGAATTATGTCAAAGTCTGATTTCTCTGAATGCAATGGTAATCAAACAAGAAGGGAAAACCTTTACTCCCTGTTCTAGTGTTTTATAATACATAGTATACAAAGACTTTGTCTGAGCTTCATTTCAGTGCATGCTGTACCTTCCTTCTTTTGGAAGTCCATTGCTTTTTGCCACTTTTTTGTTTTTTTTTTTGGCTGCTTCTTTCTCTGCTGTTTCTCTGACGTAAACAAGCTGCTGCAATCCAATCAATATCTCACCCTACCTCTGTTAGCAGAACCTTGGCATCTCCTTATGGCATGTTTTAAGGCCTGCTACATACTACCTTACGTAATCTAATTATATTGTTTTGGGGTAGTATTCCACAGAAAATGTAAATTCCTAATTTCTCAGATTGAATACCTGTCAAACACAGTTTTCATTATGTTTTCTCATGCCTTAAATATGTTGGGGTTTTTTTAATGGATTCATGGCAAACCTCCTCCACTATGAAATTCTAAGGAGTTTATCTATCTTTAACATTTAATTACTATGTCCAGAAGAACAAAAAATTGACTGATTACAAGTATCCTACACACTGCTATTTCGAGGAGGTACTCAGTAACACCTCTCATTAGTGATAGCTCAACTTGCTGGTTGACTGAAATCATCCGCTTTATCTCCTTAAAAGATTGGCAGTCACTGCACAGTGGAAAGTAGTGAGGGAGACCCCAGCCATACTGAAGATCTGTATCATTTCTCCTGAAGCATCTCAGGAATTTCAAACTTGTAAAGAATAAATTTGGTAAAAGTGAATGTTTACTAGAATGATACCAAAAACCTAAAAAGATCAGTCTGTAGTCAGTGTTAGCAAAACTTGAATCTTGACTAATACAGAAAGATATTGACTTTGAGATAACTTATTGGATGACACACTAAGAAAAGATCAGATAAATATGTGGTGAATGTTATGCTGACATATAGGCTTAAACTCCGTTCAAGCAATTATTTCAGAAGTGCTGCTTCTAAAAAAATAATTTATATGTGGCAGATGTATCTGCCTGTCTTTGGCTTAGTACAATAAAAATAAGATTTTTCAAGCCGGAGCAGAAATAACGGTATAAAACACATGGTAAGAGAATATGAGGAAGAGTGGAATTGCCAAATACAGCTTTTATAGTTTCTTCTTCATTTCAATTTGGGTCTAGGAAAAAATAATGTTTATTTTCAGATTATTTCCTGTGGAGACTTAAATATAAGGTCATAATCTTTTCCTGGTGCAACTGTTCAAATTCACATAAAAATTAACAGAATAACAACATAACAACAACAGGTTACTTTAGCCTAAATAATTAGCTCAAAAAATAGATATTTCATGTACTTAAGACACATGGGCTATATTATACACTGAATGAAAATTGATAACTTGATATTAGTCTTTTATGGAAGACTGCCAGTGAAGTTGAAACCAGCTTTTTGACACATCAAGAACTGCAGGAAACCTCTTAAAAAAATTATTTCTACAGAAATCATTTATATTCAGAAGTTTTAACCAAATCTAGCACTGGCTTTAAGAAGAACCACATTAATCTTAGCTTGCTGTTAAAGTGCATATAAATCCTAATTTACCTTTGCTTTGTAACCTAATGCAATCTATTAAGGAAATAGTTCTTTTAATAATGAGACTCCAGGAAACAGAGGGCTCAATCACACATAAAGAGACAATAAGATTACTGTCAATACACTTTTAACCTCTTAATAGTTCACTCTGGTTAACACACACAGCTGAAGGGTCAGCGTGGGTCCTGAGCATGTACCTCTGAGCAGCTGTCAGAGCAGGTAAGTTGGAGAAATCAAGCACTATGGAGCACATCTGTGCAGAGGTGTTTGTCTTTGTAATCTGGGCAGCTATATACAGGTCACATTCTTCAATCAATCTTAGGTAACTCAGTAGCTCCTATAACTGAACACTTCTGCCTGCAATACTACCTCCCAAGATTTCTTTTTCTGCCTTTGTTCATACTTGATGTAAAATGTATTTATTTCTTCTATGCCCATCCTCCACATCTTTATTAAATTTGTCATTTTTTCTGAAATCACTGACATTCATAGATGTTATTTTTCTAACTAACATAAACATTTTTTTAAAGGAAAAAGGAAAAATGGATGCCATTGCAATATTTCCTCCAATATTTTTCTGTGGTTCAAAACATCTGTTAGTGCAATCAGTTAGGCAGATACAGAGTGTGGTGAGGCTATTATTGAATACTTATTTGATCTTAAAGTTGAAAAAGATATTGTAGTTAAGCAAAGAATTCCCTTCTTAACACTGATCTTAAATTGTTCATTTATGAACAGTTATAAGAGACTGAAAGTTTACAAACAAAATATTGATTTGTTTTACTACAGGTTTATAATGTGCTACTGGCAAACAAGAGATTGTTTAAAGTTTAAATGATGGATCAATGTGAGAAAATATTGATAATATGAAGCTTTCAGACCTCTGACATCTGTAAATCTCAGGACTAAGCTTCCTGTTAGGACTGACAGCACCTTTCACTTCTGGTCTTATGTTGTCATGCAAGTGTCACAGAAGTAGTTTCTCGGAGGATTCCTTCTCAAAGTCTTTGCCACAGCTGAAAATGAAAGCTTTGCACATTTATTTTCCAACCGTCAGAAAGCTTAGTCCAATATTTCATTCTAGAAATGTCCATGGGTGGAAGGAAGCTGTTGTTGTTCAGAAGACCTAGATTCAGGAGTACAAGAGAGTTCTCACAGTGTTTTGGTGTTCTTTATTTTGTTTCTTGTTTTAAGTAACTACTGGTAGTTCATAGGAAACCCTGAAGTTTCTTTCAGAAAAGCAAAGAAGTTTTTAATCTCTCTCTAATTTATTATCTGACTGGTTGCTAGCTGCTGAATAGCCAGGAAGTACACAGTTAACAACAGTTTGTGGTCAGGCACTGGAACGGCCTGCCCAGGGAGGTGGTAGAGTCACCATCCCTGGCACTGTTCAAGAAGTATCTGGATGAAGTGCTACCGGATATGGTTTAGTAGCTTAGTGGGTAGTAATGATGATAGGAGGATGGTTGGACTAGATGATCTTGTAGGTCCTTTCCGACCTAGTGTTTCTATGATTTTATGACATATTTGGCATCTGAGAGAAGCACATACAAATTTTTTTTTACAAATTTTAAAAATTTTTTACAAATCTTTTACAAATTTTTTAAATGCACCTGCACAACAATGATAAAGGGCCTGAAGCATCTCCCTTATGAGGAAAGGCTGATCGAACTGGGTCTGTTCAGCCTGGAGAAGACTGAGAGGGAATCTGATAAACGTTTATAAATATCTGAAGCTCAGGAGTCAAAGGGAAGAGGCCAGACTCTCTTTGGTGGTGCGTGCGGACAGGACAAGGGGAAATGGACAAAAACTGGAACATACGAAGTTCCGCACCAATATGCATAAGAGCTTCTTCACGGTGAGGTGATGGAGCACTGGAACAGGCTGCCTGGGGAGGTTATGGAGTCTCCTTCTCTGGAGATATTCAAGACCCATTTGGACACCTACCTGCACAACCTGCTCTAGGGAACCTGCTTTGGCAGGGGTGATGAACTATATGATCTCCAGAGGTTCCTTCCAAATCCCCATGATTCTGTGATTCTGAGATAGAGTGAATTCGGGACTTTGTATTTCCTTCCAGGGAAAGGGTGCATTCATTAAATGTACCCAGGACATCACAAACTGAATATTGGACAAAATTACACTTTGTTCCATCTCGCAGCATGTTCCTCCCATATTTTGCTGAAAGTATTTATTTTTAGTTAGCCCTGGTTCCACAAGCCACATTAGACTAGTGGCATCTTCAGTATGTCTTTTAAGCAATAAAGCTCCAAAAACATTACAGATTGAAGTTAAGTTGGAAAGTAGGACTTAATAGAGGCAATTTCCAGTTTCCTGTTATAATGACTATTGAGCTGCAGTTTTTGAATTTTCTTATTCAAAATACAGCCAGCTTTGCAGCTAGGCATTTTGTCTAGCTGTGCATAGCACTGCAAACATTTAATAGCATTTCCCAGGACTCTCCATGACCCATTCCCGTCATCCTCCACCAGGTCTTCCTGGTGCCTCCTCCACACTTTTGTACCCTCTACACTGCAGTAGGGGCCCCCAGAGAGTAATGCCAGGCACATCAATCCTCATGCTGCCATAAGGATACCTCACACATCCTGTTGTTGTGTCTCCAAATAATGAGAGGACCTCTGAAATAAGGTTTAGGAAACCCTAAGGAAGCATACCATTAGCTGAAATATTACAACATTTTCCAAAGAAATTTGGAGGATGGTAACTGTTTCTTCAACTAATGGACTTCAGTCATTAGCATAAACCCTCTCCACAGACTCCAGGAACAGTGCCAGCAAACTCTTGCTACTGATCTTTTTAAGGTGTCATATTGGCTCCAGGAGCCTTGGCTATATGACAAGCACTGACTGCCTCTGTGTCCACAATGAACAGCAAATACAATCATGTGCTGTTTGTTCAATCAAAAGGGAGAGATAAGAACAAAAGCACATAGGAAAAAAAAAAGTAACATTAAGCTTTAGTTAAAAATTAAATAGTTGTATATGCCTGGTAAAAATGTGAACAGACATATATGATAAAATGCCTAGGTAAGCAGAAAAAGCTTAGTGTTGAAAAACAACCAAGAAAAGTTTAGATTCATCTTAAGCACAGGATTTGCTTCTGTATCACGGGACTTCTTGCTCCCAACTTTAACTTCTTTATGGCTGATCCCTTCACCTCAAGTCTGGACATACACTTGAGGAGAAAATATTTGCCTTATATTTATCTGAATAAATGATCACAGAAACCACTTGTTACAATGTTCTCATAGCATTATTGTCAAATAAATGGCTGTGTTTAAGAAATTAAGCAGAAATATTCATGTTGTAGTGCTCCCATACTCTTCATGTGAAGAGACAAGAAATGCATGATTATGGCTACCATTATTCAACAAAATAGTAAAATGCTACAAAAATTGTTTCCAGAGAATGTTTGCACATTTTGAAAAACGTGCTTACCAAACACTAGTAGTAAGACATATTCTACTCAAGGATTTGGCACAAGCAGTGAGAGCATCTAAGTGAAATGAATATGCTAGTTACGAATAATCCATTCAGACTTCTAAAATATTGACAGACAGAGGTCTGAAACACTGGATGTAGGCTTTCTTTCCTCTTCAGTGGACTATAGGATGAAAGAAAGAAAGGAAGAAAGGAAGAAAAAGAAAGAAAGGAAGAAAGAAAGGAAGAAAGGAAGAAAGGAAGAAAGGAAGAAAGGAAGAAAGGAAGAAAGGAAGAAAGGAAGAAAGGAAGAAAGAGACAAGGCACAATAGCAAAATATTTGCAGCCCTACTGCATTTCATCCAACATCAGGCTTGGATATTTATCACAATCGGAAGAGTTGCTGCTACTGCTAGAGATTGAGAGGTTTTTTCCTCTGTGCAATATTGTTTGGAAATGCCAAATTCTCCAATCTAAATTTTTTGTGAAGGAACACATCAGCTTAGTTTTAACTGACTGTGCCATGAAATTACTGACTAATACGGAAATGACAGATTCCAGAACAAAAAGTAGGCAGGTGCTTGGTTATAGACTTGGAATCTGATTAGCTGAGATTTGGATACAGGCTGCACACGGCTAAATATTTGAAAAACATTTTCCTTTGTTCCAAGTGAGTATCCTATCTGTCAGGCATTTTGTTATTTGGAACTGTTTCTGTGTCTAAAAAGTTTCCATGGAAAACTTTAGCTTTACTTCCACATGAAATTTTTGAAGTCTTAAACTTCTGAAAAATTTTGAAGTCACTGAAAATGAAAGCTGGCTCATACTGTTGTGCTTCTCCAGACCAAATAACAAAGGTCTGGTTTTTTTCTTTTTTTTTTTTCTTGTTTTTTCCAAAGCTGGACATGTCTTCTCTCTATCTTTGGAGGCATTCCACAACTTCTAAAATGTAGCTGACATTTCATGGCTACTAAAAAGAAGGAAATAGTTGATCCTTAACTCCTTTCTTTCATACTTGGATGAGTAACCCTTGTACTCGTTTCTTACTCATCTGCAGCTTTTCAGGAAAACTATGTTCACTTCTGCATGTGCTTATTCTCTAGAATGTCCTTCTTTGAAGAACATCATTTTTTCCTTTTTCATGTATTCGCTACATACTAAACATTTGCCATTCATGTTTCCTTAAAAGGGAATGCAACCTCAATGTAAATGCTGAATAATATAGATAGGCATGTATAAAGTTTAAGGATGATAAAGTGGATCTAAAACCACCAAAAAGTTAATTTTCTTGTTGACTGAAAGGTGCTTTGGAACATTTTTGTTCATTTGTTCTCTCACTAAAGCTGATGCAATTTTACTTAAGAGAGGAAGCCAATTCATGTTTTCTTCACTTTCAGCTTGCCTTCTCTGGTTTTGGTTAATGTCTTTCGGTTATGTGAGAAGATGACTACTGTGCGTGGATGCCTTTTCTAATTAGTTAAGATGATATAATGAATGGTAGTGTAGTCTTTGTTCTCAGTCTGTAGACCAGATGTAGCAAACAGAAACGCGTATTTTCTGAACTGTGGTTTCTGGCTCAGCTAAACTTCATATGCTCCTGATTATCTGGTCTGCCATATAAGCAAGGCATCATCAGACAAACTAAACCATAGTAATATAGATAATTTAGACTATATACAATATAGCATGACAAGGACAGAAAGAACACCTCTAGGTGGCATAACATGATGACTTTTCCTGGCATGAAAAGCCAATGGATAGTAACCGGAACCATTAATATGCCAAGAAGCATTTAAAAATAATGTGGAA
The DNA here is from genome assembly GCA_013396635.1 of Penelope pileata. Lineage (NCBI taxonomy): Eukaryota > Metazoa > Chordata > Aves > Galliformes > Cracidae > Penelope > Penelope pileata. The sequence continues at coordinate 91,827 of WBMW01003943.1, read as the reverse complement.
CACTGGCTTATTGAAGTGCAATTAATAATATTTTCCAAAGTTAAGAAAATACTCACTGAGTTCCTTGATGCAAGATAATTCCTTGGATTATGAATGTTTCCATAACTGAAATTGAAGAACTATCAAAAGATGTCAGTAGTTAAAAGAAATTCACAGGATAAAATAAAAAACATGTAATAAAGGGAACTCTGTGTTCGCCACAGTGTGTTAGGTTCATGCCATATCACTAAAAATATTCTTTAGTTGAGAAATTATTCATGGGTTCCTGAATGGCTTTTAGCTGAGACTGGATGATAGCAATTGGGAATGGATGCTTCTGTCTGTATCACTTAGAAAGCTTCCTGTACAAATGTTGCGTCCTCTCTCACTCCAGAAATTCATCATGTTGCACCATCAAGGTCTGTGGTTTCTTACAAAGAAACCAGCCAGAAATTAGATGGTCCTCTTCTGTACCCTCTGTGTTTATGTTCTGTGCACAAAGCAGAATTTCCATGGACTCATCTATAAGATTCCTCAGTACATGCTTATTTTTCTGAAATTCTTTTAAGGTATTCTAATTTTTTCTGTGATCTACATTGGTTCCAAGTTACATGTTTTTATTAGTATGGTGCTGAGAATGTTACCATTCTTTTCCTTGCCAGCAGGTTTTATTAAGTTGGGCTAACCTTAGTTACACAACTTCAAATTTAGCCCGCCTGTAGGTGGTTTAGAAAGAGGATAAAGTCCTTACATAGCTATCTGCAAAATTTAATGCAGATATAGTTTCCATTGAAACACAAGATAACAGTATTTTACTGGCGCTAGTGTTAAAAAAAAAAAAGCAGTAATCGAGTACTTATCATTTGAAAGCAGAGAATTTTCCCAGTTGACTATCATTTTAACTAAGAGATCTAAACTCTCTTTTAAGAGTCTTTGAGGCAGAACTCGTTGACTGTACAGAAAAAAATATGGGGATATTTTTTCTCTTCGCAATTTAAATGAGAAAGTTTATACCGTAATTGTTTTGCTTCTTGATTATGAAACTATTCAATTGAATTCAACTGAAATATTGGAGATCATGACATTATATAGGGGATTACTGATATGAAAATAAAATGTCAGCATTAAGAAATAAATAGGATAACAGGTTTTCATCATATAAGAAGAAATTTATGAAACAAATGCAGTTGGAAAAACCTGCTGTCCTTCATCATCAACATCTAGGTAAATCCTGATTCAGCGAGAATCTGGAAATATTCACATAATATCAGTGGTTAAGGGTGCATACAGTGTATTGTGAACCTGTGCAACTGTAAGGAATATTGCAGGTCTTCTGCAGAGCAAGGTTTCAGTAATGTGTTGTGCATTTTAACTGAAGCTCTTGAAACTATTGCATGAAGCCTCAAAGGTGACATTTCAGTTATGGCTATCTTCAACAGAACCAACTCACTTTCAATATTGTTGTCTTGAAGCCTGCATTCCCCACTGCTTAGTGACACAGACAGATATGTAGCTATGTAAGGTGCAAAGGCAGTGAGATATTGCTCCGCATGTCCAAGAATGTGACATGCCCCTGGTAGAAGCACAGATGTGGACCAGAAGAACTGAAGCCTATTCTGGAGCTGCCAGCTCAGGGTCCTGCCAGCATCAGGAGCAGTGAAGGAACTATAGAATAAATGGGCCTCCACCATTAGGAAGAACATATCTTCCACTGTAGGTTCTCATTATTGTTTTAAGAAAATACACGGTATGCAGCAGAACTATTTCCTTTAGACAGTTAAAATGTTTGTTCACTCTCTGTAGGCAGAATATTATGTTTTCCTAAACACAGCGTATGTGTCATGACGGTGGACAGGAGGGCTGTTATCATTACATGCTCCTCACTGCTACACTTCAGGAGAGCTTGTAGAGAAGAGAAACTTCTCCCTCTTCCAACTATTAGTGTGTATGAATAGATGCAAGTTTGGGGGCTCAGAGGTTAGCTCAACAAGGGGAGGGCAGCATGCAGGAAATTTTCAACACAAGGAAAAGCTGGGAGAGTCCCTAGGATAGCTGGGACAGGAGGAGTAGCTGCTGGCAGAGTACTGTTCTAGGTGTGCCCCAATGGAATGGAGAGCAGGGAATCAAGCAAACTGACCAAGCAGGGGTGTCATGTTATTTATGTAACCTGGAAAGCTATAGAAAAAGCTGAAGGGAAGGGCTCACTGTGCAAGAACACAGCAAGAGGCTGCAAGAGAGATTTTTTCTCTGTCAACTCCTTAACCTCCCAGAGATGATCCCATAGATTTCTCCTTCTTCTAGTTTGCTATTTAGTTCAGTCCAAACCTGGCTTTAATGACAGTGAATATTTTGATGCCCCTTACCATGATCATCTTGAGCAAAATTCTTCTGATGGTTTGCGATTCTGTTACAAAGATATTTACAACAGGGGTGGAAAGGGGGCACTGTGGAAGTGGGACTGTCCAAGTCCCAGAGACGGTTCCACCAGATGCACTACTGAACCCATTGATCAATAAGATCATAATAAAAAAAAAAAGATATAAGGAAGAAATTCTTCACTGTGAGGGTGGTGCGACACTGGAACAGGTTGCCCAGAGAAGTCATTGATGCCCCCTCCCTGGAAGTATTCAAAGCCAGGCTGAATGGGGCTTTGAGCAACCTGATCTAGTGGGAGGTGTCCTTGCCCATGGCAGGGGGGTTGGAACAAGATGATCTCTAAGGTCCCTTCCAACCTGAACCATTCTATGATTCTATGATCAAGCTTGTGGTCACTTTGTGATAAAGTATTTAAGAAACTGTGGAAAAACACTTCACAGAATCAGTGAGAGAGAGAGGTGGGAAAAAATGTGAGAAACACAACTCTGCAGACAACACAGTCAGTTCAAAAGGATGGGGAGGAGATGCTCCAGGTGCTGGAGGGGAGATTCCCCCACACTCAGGAAGAAGACCATAGTGAAACAGCTTGCCCCCCACGCAGCCTGTGGAGAGCCCAGACAGGAGCAGGCTGGTTGGTGGGATCTGCAGACTGTGGGGGACACAGGCTGAAGTAGTCTGTTCGTGAAGGACTACATCTCATGAGAGGGACCCCATGCGGGATTAAGGGAAGATAATGAAGATTAAAGAACAGCAGGGGCAAAGACTGACCACAACCTCCGTTTCCCATTCCCCTGTGCTGCTTTTGAAAGGGAGGAGGTAGAAGAGCCAGGAATGAGGAAGGAAAGTTGAGCCTGGGAAGAAGAGGAGGAGGGGAAAGGAGTTCTTTACATTTGTTTTGATTTCTTACCATCCTATCTTTACCTATCTATTTTTAATTGACAATTTATTAGTAAGCAATTTCCTTATCTTTACTGCAGGCCATGAGCTTTCCCATCTTATTTTCTTCCTATGTCCCGTTGAGGAGAGAGAGCAAGAGAAGCTGGGTAGGGATATGGCAGGCAACCATGGTAGACTCACTACAGCAAGTGCAGTCTTATTTCTCTGTTAATGCTGCAAAAAACACAAAACCAGCGGAAAACATTCCATCTTTAGCCTATGAGACAATCTATTAATATGGAAGACTGCTAAAGGGCACCCCTGCTACTTTAAAAAAAAATGATAAATCCAAAATAATTATACCTTTGAAATTCTACTTGACCAAATTCAGTCTTCAAAAATTAATAAATACAGCCACAGTGACTAACTGTGCTATCTTTGGGTTTTAAATTTTGATCCTTTGAGGATCACTTGAATTCCAGATTAAATGAATTCTTCCTTTAAATTAAAAATCTGATTTGTTTTATTTCCTTGGAGACTAAACTGAAGTGATAAAATTTTCAACAAAAGCCAAGTGTGATCAATAGTAATATTATTTTTGCAGCCATGACACTAGATGCAAGCATCATTTGTTATGTGTTTTAATTATTTTCTTTTCTCTATAGCAAATTGCTTATTATGGTTAAAAATAATTCAGTTTCTTTGGTCTCAGTATTATCTATATTGCATAAAGACAGAGAATAACTGAGCTTTGTAATTTCTACCCAGCAAATGCTATGAAATTCCTTCCTGATTGTTATTAACAATGAAGGGAAGGAAAATTTCACATTCCATTAGTGTAAAGATAAATCTGCCAGCTAGTAACACCAATTATACGTATGAGTACATTTCTGTACACATATACAGAAAGTATACATATACATGTGTATACAGAAACGTACTCATGCATACGTTTCAAAATTGCTCTCTTTGTTGATCGAATTTGTTAAAACCTTGCTCACTACTGTGTAGTCCAATGGATATAATAACGATATTGTACTCAGAGTAGAATTGAAGTCCCATGTACCTGTATCGTTCTTCCCAATACAAAGATGTTATCTTCTCCTGAGCTACAATATATCCTACATTTTTAATGTGATTCATAACTGCATATACTTAATAACTGCTTGTGATGTTTCTGATTTCCCTGCATGTATCCTCTGAAACATCTATAGGAAATGCTCTCAAATTCAATGTTAAAATAACTTATCCAAAAGCAGTTGGATATGTATATAAAAATTCACGATGTCGGACTTAGATCAAAATCTTGAAAGTGACGTTGAGTGAAGGAAGAGCTTTGATGTTTCTTTGAAAGTTGATTACCTAGTAATTTTAACATAAAATCTGAACAACTAAAGGGTTCTTGTAGAGATGATGCTCATTGCAGTAAAAATCTCTTCCTAGACAGTGATTTCAATTTGATTTCAATTCATTAATTTGGTATTCATGTTTTTGAAAACTGTTAGTACTTTTCAATTGCCATCTTTTTCTCAAACACATATTTAGTTCTAATTTTCTAAAGTCTAGTCTAGCATTAGAGTTTAGTGAGCGTGCTACACTTAATCATTTTTTGCCCATGCTTACTATAATTCTTATCTCTTAAATCTGGCCTTGGGTTTGCTCTAAGTCACTTATTTTATCTTACAGGTACTTTGATTTATTTGACTTGATTTACTAATTCCCTAACACATCACGTTTGTCTAATTGTCCTTTCCAAATATATCCAAATGTATAATTGTGCTCAATACATATCCATTCAACAAGTATCTTACTGAATTCATCAGCAATTTTCTGGATTTTTTCTTTTATTTTTTTAGTAATAGAATTTTGTGTTTTCTCTTGATAACTTCAAAGATCTGTTACATTGAAAGATTATTTAAAATTACTGAAAGCAAGATGCTTTCTTCTTCAATCTTGTTGAGGTTAGATTCTCCCACATGAAGAGTCTCTGGGTAACTCCAAAGAGATCCAGAAGTTTTAAACATTGAATAGATCCCTCAAAATACAGATCATCAAAAAAATTAGCCAAGTTCTAGTCACTTTAGTTTAGTCTCCTGAAGTAATGAAAAAAAATCCTGTTCACCTCAAAACATCACTTCTCTTTGTATGTAAGCTGATGATTAAAGTTAATTTAGAACAGGAGACTGGGGCCAAATCTGACACTGATTCCATTACAGTTGATATAACTTGAATTTATCTAGCTCTTGAAGACCTACTTACATCCTTACTAGCAGATAAACAAGGGAAAACAAGCATGCATTGGCAACATTTTGTGTAGGAGCAGTCTATTTTGATTTGTAAACTCTAACAGTCATCAGAGCAGGTGAAGGATATCAAACTGACTTTATTGTGTTCTTTATATCACAGTGAAATGATGTGTAAAAAGGTATATTAGTAGCACAACACTGTGTGGGAATGAGTTTGTGTAAATCAGATTAGAACATAGAGATTAATATAAAGATACATATACATGGTTAGCTACAAAATACCCATCTTCAAAGTGCTTATTTAATACTAGGCAAATTTTAAGAGATTTTTTTCCACTTTAAAAAAGGAATCACAGTGTATTTTTATATATCCAAAGGAAATCTGATAGAAGGGAATGCTAAATGTTGAAATCTCAGTTCCAAAGGATAAAGTCATTCATCGGTGGGGAAAGAATTATGTGCAGAGGTGAAGAATCTCCTCTTGGCTAAGCCTTTGGAGGAACCTTTCAGTTTTTAAATTAGTAACCAATTCATCCTGATGCTTGAAAACCTTTCAAGTCTGAATACTGCCTACAGTATAGAAGATGTAATTGAAACGCTGTTAGTCAGAGATCAAGCCTGAGGGAAATTGCCCGAAGTTGAGTGCACTAGTCAGTTCAATTTAAAATAACCTTCTGAAGACAGCATTGGCTTTGTTTGTTTGTGGGTTTATTTTTTAAACTCCAATCTTCTGACCAATTGTTGGATTGAACTCTTTAATTAAAGGTGCGTGTTATTTTGAACAGCCAGATTTTTTTTATGAAGAAGCAGTATTTCTAGGAAAATCTATTATGATCAGCATAAAAGGAAGTGGCACATTTGTCTCGTTTTGTGTCCACATTATGTTTTCCTTACCATGAAAGTAGTGGGGTTTCAAAGCCAGACACTGCAGCTTGGGGAAAGAAATGTCAGCCACATTTTGCATCACAAATGCAAGGCAAGTAACTGCAAGAAAAAAATCCTAACAGGACATCTGCCTGTGTGTGAAGTGTAGGTGTATATCTAACAGCACACAGATACTGCTTGCAACTTTGGACCATTTATGTAACTTTCATATGTTGTAGAAAGTTAAGAAAAGCATTAAATGACAGTGGGAACAATTCTTTAACATTTTCACTCCCTTTCATAGGACAAAGGACTCTACAAGCTGGAAACCAGTTGATTCAGAGCCTGCTTATCCAAAAGCAGAAATAACAATGCCCATGAAATTATCTTAATGGTTTTTTTCCTCAAGTTTGTGTCACCACAATTCTATCCTAGCTACATTTACTGGCAAACTTACTAAACAAACAAGGCTGTCCAAACTCTCCATCTCACATGCTGGCTGAAAGTGGAAGCTTGATTACACACACCCTTGTTATGGACTGATCATTATCTCTTTGTATATGATTTGTGGGGTGCTATTTTTGTGAGAAAAAAAAAGGGCCAACAGAAGTGCATGCAAGTACAGCCTGCATGTTGACTGTCTTCTGCCAACTAATTGTTAGCAATCTATCTAGTGGAGAATCTATTCCTTCATTTTAGTTGTTGGGAAAACAATACTTAGACAATGTGCACTTCTCTGCAATGAAAAGCAGAAGGAGCCAGAAGCAGGCAAAGAAAGAGCTCATCTGCAAGAAACGTGTAAATGAAAACTGCATTGGAGTCAAATTTGCCCAAGCTGACACAGAGCAATACTGAGTAACGTGACTGGAGTACCTACATGCTTTAAATACACCCTCTAGGTAGTCCACCAAAATGGCATAAAATCTGAGAAGACCAAGCTCGGGAGACCTATTTCATCTCAGCGCAGCCACTTATTTCACATAAATTACAATATTTGTATAGAATTTCTATTTGGAGCAAATGTGAAAATACAGGGCATGAGGGGCACCCTTGTTGCTCTACAGTGCAATTTTTTTAAGTGAATTATTTCACTATCTTCACCATAAAACATATTTTAAATGAGAATATTGACTTTGTTGTTGATTTCACGGTTTCTCACTCTGTGAAAACTTGCTATCATGAAACTGCAGATAAGATTGACATGAATACAGGAAAAGAATTTGAAAGTAGAACCACTGACTATGATTGAAGCATCTAATGAAGAACCATGAAGAACAATTGCAGCTGCCACACAGGTCAAATATTTCTCAGAAATTTATTTAGATGCTTACAAAAATTTGTTGGTGCCTTTAGCAAGATCTTGCAACTATACTGTGTAGTAATTTACATGATTTAGATTTTAGATAAGATTTTCATGCTCATTACAAGTGTAACACTGATTACTTTTTTCTACCACAATACTGCATTTTATCTCAATATGTGTAGTTTCCCAAGGCGTAGTTCCTAGGAGACTAGATCCAGGGAAAGTTAAAGGGGAACTCTGCATGATTCCTCTTGTATATATCTAGTTTTTAAGGAGCAAATAATCTGAGGGATAATCTATGGATGGAATTCCAAACGACTCTAATACCAGTCACAACATTTCTGCCAAAGCAGCTATATTGTGCCCATATTTAGGAAGAAAAGCAAACAGGGCCAAGAACTATTCTCTTACATTTTGCATCTGACAGAACTGTTTCATGTCAACATGACCAAAAGACCATGTCTTTAGGAAAAACTACTTCTTGAACTCAGTCCAGAAAAACAACATGAGGCTCATTTCCCAAGCAGATAATGGCTCTGGGGCAATTTCAAACATGAACAAAAATACAAGTCAGACTGGGAGTTCAGCTGAGTTTTTTGTTTGCCCTTGGGGCATGAACAGACGATTAAGAAGCCATGGCAGCATCCTTGTAATCATTGCCATGAGCTGGACTGGGAGGGGAGAGGCTAAGAACCCTCTTGTTTTGGGACCTTGTCCGCACTTGGTGACACCCCAGCTGTGATCCAAAGCTTCTCTCTGAATCCAACTGGCTCCATGAGTGTTTGGCCAAGGCAGACTGTCACTCCAGGGGCACGCTTTGCTGCGCTACATTTTGTTCCCTTGAGGTCATTCCTCTTCTAGCATGTTTACCAATGGGAAAAATTACCCCCCAATACCCTCTTCTTAGGAACTGTACACACTTTGTCAAAGAAAGATAGTTTTATAGAGTAGGCAACCTGACTTTTGCACATTAACACAGTTGAATTGTTGTGAACAGAATCTCTCCTGAGAAGACTATGGTATACCTTTACAAATAATGTTAAAATGGCAAGTTCTACATTTCATCAAGCATAGCTCCAAATGCAAATCAGCAAAATGAGGCATATGACAACAAGCAAAAATCAGATGTGAAAAGTATCCTTCATCTGACAAATACTGACTAGAAAATATTCAAAAGATAGTGCAATCGTACAGTATAGTCAGAAAGAAAGAAATCAGTGAGAACTTATTTTTCACAAAATAGCAGCGGTGTCTTATCCATGTAACTCAACATTTTCTCTTTTGTGTCATGAACTACTAGAAAACGGAGAAGAAAATATTAAACTTCACACGGAATTATCCTGCTCGGGTATGAACTGTTAACTATTCCTGTAGTTACTTGTAGCTACTATTCTCTACTACTTTCAGAGAATATTAAACTCTGTAATTCAAACATTTCTGTGCAGGAATAACCAAAAATTTCCTGACAGTAATTCATAATTCACACAAGTGGACTTGATTGGACTCTAAACGCTCAGCTGGAACTGGCAGGATACACAGCCTCGACCTGTAGTTTAGTGAGGGAAGACATTGATGGCAATAGCCACGACAGAATTACTGAAAACATTTCTGAAATTACTACAAAATAATCCCAACAGTTGTAAGGTATTAATACATTTATATAACCATATTCTTTCAACAATGAGCAGCCATGAGACAATGATGTTCATATGTTGGTTTATGAGAATATTTTGCATGGTTGATGTAAAATGTTCTTCTAGCCCATCTGCCTGGTGGCTGGATAATTAGTCAAGTTGCCTACATCATTTAAGGTGGGTATGTGTGGGGCGTGTTTCTCCCCTCCTGCCTGCGGAAGGCCTTAGCATCTTTCCAGTGTTTAAGCTGGGGAATATGGAGCTCAAACAGCTGATGGAGTTGGAGCATGGGCACTCAGGAGAGGGTTTCATGCCACTTCAGAAAGAGCTGGTTCTGGTTTTCTAAGAAACTCCTTTAATAAATTATCTTTTCATGGAAAATGTGAATATTATCTCCTTCCTATTGAAAACAAAAGCTTCAAAATAATGGAATTCCACCTAGAATGACAAATCCAAGCTTTACTAAGGTCAGCTTGTTTTACTTTGGTTTAACCTCTGCTTTAGTTTGGATTTCTTTTTATACTGTTTCATATAACAACACAAGCTGGACAGTTGTTTTTTGGAGTGCTTGGCAGAGCAGTTCTGCAAAGCAATTTTTTTTATTTATCAGTTGGATTTCAAAATATTGAATACTATTAAGTTGACTCAGGGACTGTGCTCACAAAAAGAAAAGTACATTTTGAGCTACTGTATATATTCTAAAATATTAACTGGGATGATAGAGGGTTTCAAGTTTATTTTCAGCTTAACAGTGTGCTGTCCAAAATTTACATTTTCTCATTGTATTCGATTACACAAAAATACTAGACTCTGACAACATAAAGAACAATACTTGTGATGAGACTAACATTCTCTGTGCACATTCCTTTCCCAAAATGGACAACTGTCATCTTAGCATCAGTTGGACCTCTATCTAACACATAAACACTTTTTATGCACTTTTTATGCACAAAAAAAAAATGTTTGTTTGAGAAACAAACAGTGCATACATTTTTGGTTTAGAACTTGTTCTGGCAGCCTCATCATTGCAATTAGTGAAAACAGCCGTGGTGACGCTGCATTCACACAGAGGAATTAGCCCCGCTTGGGATTCAGCCCTCTGTGGCAGTCACAGTCTCTTTCACATACACAAATATTCCTATCACTACAAAATCCCTACTGCAAAACAAGAGTGCAGAAACTAAAATGTAAAAGGTTGGTTCGTCAGCAAACACCATATCTGGTGCAGTGACATTTAAATCATCAAAGCTGCCACAGACCAAGCTGACCTTTTGTTAACAAGAGTTAGCCCTCGGTGTTGTTCAAATAAAAGTTTGCTTTAACAATTTATTCTTCAAAAGTGTAAAACCCTTCATGTTTTCTTCTTAAAAATTACTTTCTTGTTACATTTCAGAGTTATTAGTGATAACAAAACCTTGAAGTAAACAAAAGGCAAAGAGAAAGAAACCAGAGCATTTCTGAAAAGGTTATACAAATAATTATAAGAATTGTTAAAGACTGCTTTGTTTTATTTTTGAATAAGAAGTATTAAGTTTGCTTTGCATTCTTAGGCCAATAAAGCACAACACACTGAAAGATTTTAAAGCAAGTTTTAAAGCAAATAATTTTGATAGACTGCATTAAAAGGCTTATATGCTACTGGAACATCCACAGCCTTCACCAGCTGTTATGTGCAGGTAAGAAAACATTGAATCTCAGCATTGAGGCTTTGCAGAATAAGTAACAACCAGCTATTTGTGCTTTGACTATGCATGTATATTTCTTGAATATTCATATGCGTCCATTTCCCCATTCACCAAGTTCTTCCCAGCAACAGAATCCCATTACAGATCTCTGTGGGGCATCTCATTTTCTGCTGCTGCTGCTGAGATTTCTCTCATGGAGCCACAAGGTTGCACTCGCCCACTCGAGCCTTGCATTATATGGGAGCTACATGAAGCACAAGTCCCCAAGGGTCACTGATACAGTGCAATAAGGAGAGAGCTACAGCTTCCTCTTCATTATCCCATGCAGGGAATGTACCCCCACATCTGTTCCTCACTCTTTCCTTTTTCTTTCTTAGGATAAGGGTAGAAGTACCACTCTGAGATGACATACGTTAAGTAGACAAGGAAATGTCAGAGCACAACATGAAAAAACATGTTGGTGACATGTGTTTATACTACAATTCTGTGCTTTGTAAATTCTCTCCTGTTTTGTTTGTTTGTTTGTTTGTTTTTAATCTTACCTTCAAGGCCACTTGAGCACTCAGAGTTTCATACTGGCCCCTTTCATGCTGATTAGATTTTCCTCTTTCATTTTCATTCCTGCGGTTTAACCTATCTTTCTCTGCTAATGAAATCACTCTGGCAACCTCATCATGTAGTTTCATTTCATTTGGGACAATTCCAGCTGCTGTTTGTTTGTTTATTCTTAAATCCTTTACTAAGTTTAAACAATGCCTTTCAAGGAGCCCATCTTTTGCTTTAAATGCTAGTTAGTTACTCGTGACCTTGGATTACATTTTGATACTCTCATTCCCTCTTTTCCAAGTTCAGAGGCTAAATTCTCGTTCTTTTTCATTCTCCTTTTGAAACAGTCATCTAGGTACCCAAGTTAGTATACTCTGGATTTCTTCTGGCTAATCCCTTGTGTGCCTCTTTCAAAATTTCCTTCATAAAAGCCAACTCCTTATCCTTTTCTCATAATCGCCTTCCTACTTCTCCCTGTAATGTTGTTACACTTCCCCTTGACTTAACAGTTTCACTTCAACACATGGCCAGCTGCTGAAACAATAGCCTGCAACTGATTGTTGTGCTTTATTCCAATAAATCAGGTAATAGTTGCCAACATCAAATAAACAGCACACTGAAGTTTCTGTTTTGCACAGCGCAAATACACTGGATTTTTTTTTTTATTATTTCCCACACTTCTTCATAATTGGATCGCTGATTTCTAACATTCTCTCATTGCAAATACATCTTCCAAAGAGCATGGTCTCCTTGGGCATTCTTGCATACACAGTGCAAACGGGAAGATGCAAGTAAGGAAAGAGTCTGTCTACAAATTCAGGTTCTGTTTAGGCTATCTTTAAGATCTTTTGCTCTTTGAGTAGGAGCACACATTCGGTGTGTTCACACTGAATGGACACTGCTGGCAGAGCAGATCCAGAAGCAGCCAGGGTGAAAGCAAGTGGGACCAGGATCTACCCCATCCTGCATGCTGAGTCCAAGCCAGGAGGGAAAAGCCTTGGTCTTTTCCTTCAGGAGGCTTGTTCTCAACAACAGGGCAGGGACCACGGACTTTCCTTCAGACATCAGGACTGGGTGCAGCAGCAGCCATCCAGCACTATGGCGGCACTGTAGTCACCCAAGCAGCTGCCTGGGATGGGCCTTTCAGTGCTGAAGGTTTCAGCTTCCCCAGGAGCTGCCTGAGGATCCTAAATAGTGTTTTACAGTGAGCGCTGAGAGTTCCAGTCTCTTTACCTCCTCATTTGCAAGAAGACAGTCTCAGAAGCATTAAAATCCTTTGGAAAGTAGCAGGTGTGTGAGCCTTCCCTGATTTGGAACCCTGAAGGTATGCTAGAGTGAGGAGAAACTGTTCATTAACCTGGACAGCTGAAAAGACAGGCTGTGGGTTTTTCTCTTTTTTTTTCTTTTTCTTTGAGGTTTTGGACTTCTCTGGATGCCTTCCTGCTGTTTATTGCTTCTCTCTTTGGAAAATATATTCAGTAAAAAAGTGTAGCCCTCACCACCAACAATACAAACACAGAAAAATGAAAATAACCAAATTAAAAGCCCTCCAACCTCAAATATTAAAAGAAACCTTAAGCAAGAAAGAAAATGGATAGTTGCAAGAAGATAAGGAAAATATGAACACCTGTGTCAACAGTGCACTTACTACAAATCAGACATGTCTGTAATACAGTCAAAATAAACCCCTATGGTATTGCAGCAATGAGGCAGTTACTTCTTATATAAATCAAATTATCTGTTAACAACCCCTTGGGGTTTTTCCTAAGCAAGTTTGAATAGAAATACTCGTTTTCAAAAGTACAAGATATCTAGGATGTGTGTTGACCTCAGGGCTTCTGGCTGGTTTATCAAATTCTACTGTGTTCATTTAATGTAATATAGATACTGAAAAGGTGAGAGATTAATAATCACGTTGTGGCACAACGTTCAGCGATTTCTTTGAGGTGTAAGTACGCATACCTCCACTTGCCATCTGAGGCTGTGACAGTTATCTACAACTCTCCTATTTAAACATACAGAAAATAAAGGAGAAAAAAACAAGTGTAAACCTCAGTTATTGATGTAATCCATTTTTTCATTGCCTTTTAGAGCTGGGGAAAAAGCAGCTGGCACACGGTCTGGCAGATCTCACCCTTGCTGGCAAAGGTAGATTAAAAAATGGCAAAGGCGGGGGAAAATGAGAAAAACACTAGCAAGAAAAGGAAAAAGAAAGAAGCAGGAAGACAACTGTAATGCAGTGCCAGGTTCGTGCTCTTACCTTAAGCCCTCTGCACTGCATGAGTTCTGTTTTGGCAGGAACTCAGCAGATGACTGCTGCCACCCAACCTTTGCCACCATGTCCCCATTGTCCTCTGGCTCAGCCAAGCAAAGGAATACAGTACCCTGTCAGGGATGTGTGCCTAAACAGCTGAGGTTTCTCCTTTTAATTATCTCCCGCCCTTCAGCCTGAGGGGCAAGCTCACCATGACTTTTCAGGATTGTCTCAGAAACCACTGTTAACAAATTGCTCACGATAGGCAAACAAAAAGCTGATACTTTCTGGAAATAACATGATTTCAGGAACTTGGGTATTAGAGAAATAACAAATATTGCAAGTTACATGAAAACTGTATTATTTTTTAGGATTGCTTGATGGTTAGAGTGGTTGGATAGTTACCCAAAGATTTTACATGCTCATAATAGAACATGTTCTTGTCTACCATCCAAGCACAACCACCAGTGCTGGGCAGCAAACAGAGGAGTTGATGGATGGAGTGACATTTCTGCCTGGATGTAGCAGGAGTTGCTTTCACTGAAAATCACAATTGCTGTGGGAACATGGCACACAAGAAGTTTTGCTGCCTGAGATAGCTTTCAGTGGATGATAAGCTCTATCCTTCTCCATCCTGTTGGAAGGATCTTTATGAAATCACCATATAAGCTCTGATATGCATCATACAGTCCTCGCATAATGTTTTTTAATATGCAGATACACAAGCACTTAACAAGGCTAGCTAGATCTATAGTTCATGGGAATCCTCTGAATACATTTTTGTTCAGTCCAAAAGGATCAAAATGAAAGCGTACATTTTGAGGATATTTGGTTGCCCTGATCATTCTCCAATCTGCCCAGGCTTTTGCACCAAGTTACTGACCATTCTCCACTGTATTGCTCTCTGTATGCTTTTCCACAAAGAAAGAAAATAAAAGCATTGAATAACTCTGCTTTTATCTCTAAGGGAACTTATAAATCAACCTAAACCTTTTCTTTGAAATCTTTTTGGCACAGTGTTGGCTCTGTTCACTCTAAGCAGAAGCAGTATACCCAGCAAGCCAGGAGAAGACCTTGAACGCAAGTCCCTCAAAATTTACCTGGTGCCTTGGCACACTGCCTCCCACCAACCTCCTCTATTTGTCCTTCATAGGGTGGCTGGGAGCCAAATCCTATGCCTTTGTGGCTGTAGGTAAGACTCCACATGGGCTTTGACAAGTGTGGATGGTCCTGCCTGCCTCTGCTTTGTGGGCAGGGATAAACGGAGTACACAGAGCCAGGTCAATTTCATCCAACACAAGACTTCAAAGAAGTGTTTCTGTTCACAGACCATGGCCTCTGCTGGAAATAGTGTCACAGAAGCAGTGAGAAATTAAATGTTCCTGCCAATTTTCTACTTCTTTGTTTAAGGACACCGTAGAAAAAAGAGATAGAGAAGTGGCAAGATTTTCTTGTTTTGTTCTTGTGAGTATAAATGACAATGAGTGAGAACTGGCAATGATTTCTGTGTGGCAATATTCATACATGTGAGCAAGAAAAGACTTCCAAACAAAAATGAAATAAATAAAACACAGTGTGTTCATAGAAAACAAGGATAATTTTATTGTATGCTGTTTTCTTTTCCCTTTATGACCCCCCCCAGGGAACAGTCTCTTGAAAGTTCTCAAACAGTGCTATTTCACACACATTGAATACCAGCTTTCTAGCATTAATACCTTTACATAAGAAAAATAAAAAGCCCACACATTTCAGAGGCAAAACTCTGACAATATTAGAATTGATCCAAATGGAAACAGATCTCTTGTACAGGTAATAAAAGAAGCTAACAGACCATGAGTCTAGTGCTACAGTTACTTGGAAAAGCATCAGGTGAGGGAACCTCAAATTCCTGGTTAGCATATGCATAATACTTTCACAGTTTCCTCTGCACTAATCTTTAATCAGTACCCTGCCTATATATGGCATCTCAAAAATTTGTCTAGCTAGCTGCCATACTATTCTGCATGCACTTTCCCATTCGAAGAGAGCCCTCAGGAGCACAATTCTGTGACAAGAACAGCTTTGTAAGGATGTTCTCCATGTCTCTTGTGATGTCCAGCCCAGCCACCTGGCAAGTCCAAGGGTTTTGACTCTTCTTCTATTCCAACACATATCCTCAACATCACATTTTACAGGTGCACTACCACTAGCTATGTGAAGATACTTTTTTTAAAAACAGTTTACGATGTAATTGTCAGAAGTGATTACTTCACGAAATTCTTGGCTTGGAAGTACCACTGCTTGAACAGAGCTGTATAAATAATTGAGTCTTCAGATGCTTGGAGTGTATAAAAGCAGAAAAACAGTTTTTTGGAGTGAACAATATACAAAAGGTTAAGATTCATTAACCCAAACATGCATTAGTATACATACCAGACTTGGCTTTTACACCTATTTTGGCACTAAGTGTTTCAGAACTGTGCAGTTAATTCCTAGCAGGCTGCTATCTGAGATAATCAAATTGAAAAGATAATACATATGTAGGTCACTCTGAAAATAATATCTCCTATTTATTTCCAAGAGCAAAATAACACTATTTGATAAAACAAATTCTCAGCGACAAAACATTACTTTCCTACATAGTCACCATCATTTACTATGCATTTTTGCTAGCAATGAACAAGTGCCTGCATGCTGTGCTCATAAAAATCCATGCCCTTCTGGCATGAAGGTATGAGAGTCTCCAAAACTTTCTCAGAGGTATTGCAGGGATTGTGGCAATTACTCCTGCCCAAGTAATACCTCTGCTGCAGAATGTTGCATGTCACGGTGTTAACAGTGGCTAATGGTTCTGCTATTACTTATTTTATTTTGGGACGACAATGATAGATCTTTGTTTTAAATATAGATGTACTCATTCCAGTTAGCTTGAATGTAATGTCTAAACTTCTTGAAAGCATCTCTTTAAACACACATGTAAAGACACAAGACTTCTGCATAGTAAAGCAGAAAATTTTAATAAGCAATGGGAAACACAGGGCAAAGACAGCATATTTAATCTTTTGCAGAAATGTAAAGGGGTTCTGATACTGCAGAAGACCAATATTTTTCACTACTGCCCTATAAATCAGTTAATTATATCTTAAGAGAGGAATGTGATCTGGATTTTGGACAATGGCATATTCATTTGTACGCTCCCTCATGGTACTTGGTTCTTAGTAAAATCCTATTCTGTATTGCCATCCACATGTGTCTTTCCAATCATCGTCCTGTCCCTGAGGCTAGACAATGACATTCAGCAGAAAAGGGGGTGAGGGATGTCTGATAGGATGAGGATCTTACCCTCACCATCCTTCCTGCCCATGTTCCTGACTGACTTAAGTCATCCCATGCATGGCTCTGTGTAGCTTCTAAGCCTTGTTTCGTAGAGTGCTTTTGTGCCATCATTTGGCACTGAGGAAAACAATGGTGGCTGGTTACAGTGCATATGTTCTCAACAGTATGTGTGGGACCCAAACTTGCTTTCTGCTGTTACACTGTTAACTTATATAGGATGTGGATGAAGAAAGTACTTTATAAAACACCTTTTTTTTTTTTTTAAATCTCAGAGATGAAGAATTGCCATCAAGAAGAACGGATGCAGAATAACTGGGTACTAAATGTACAGCATAATTCCGCTAAAAATGTGGCTTTGAAGGATAATTGCTGGTATCTTTCTTATATAGAAAATGATCTGCAGATTATGAATAAATAAAATGGAGGGAATTGAACTTCTTTTAAAAAAAAGTTCACTAGTACAAAATGTCTTTGAGAATGGTAGGTAGCTATATGAATAAAGACCATTAAGATATTTTCTTGTAAGGATCTGTTAAATTACACACCAAGTGACGTGTTGCTATACCTAATACTTAAAGCTAGGGCTACGTTATCCTAGGCTCTGCAATAAGACAGCACCAGGAAATGAAGAAGAAACTTTTCGTGAGATGGTGGAAAGCACTTTGTCTCCCTTTCTTTGAGCACACCACTGTCAGTCACCCTGTTGAAAACAAGGAGAGTTGTGGGGAGACCGCAGCATATCTGCCTGCTCTCCAGCTGGCACATGTTGGCACTGGTCCACAAGCTGCAGAGCTGAGGTAGGGTGGTGCTGAGCATGAGGTTTGCTCACCCAGGCAGTTGCCCTTCAAATCAGAGCTGGCTCATGCTCAAGCAATTTAAAGTGCAGTAATTTCATGTCTGACATCTGTGCAGAAATGTCTGCAGTGTCTCAGCATTTCTCTTCTCTTAATGGCAAGTAAAATCCTTTCACTGTCCTTTTTCACTGAAGGGTATGATGTAAATCCACTCCTATTTCTTTGTATTTTGAAAGTGTCACAGGTGCTTCAGTCTGTATTTTCTTCCATATCACAATTACTCACATTGTTTGGAGAAAAGGAGCACCTAACAATAAGGCAGGTCTCCACTACACAGGCAGCAAAGAGTTCATTTAAGGGACCAGAATGGCATTTATTCTTTAGTCAATCCTGCAAATATCTCAAATGTCACTCAGGTAAAACACAAAAAGCTATAGAAAAATGGAAATTCAATAAATGCAAACTCAACACGGTTTTTTTCAAATTAATTCTTCTTTTTTTTTTTGGCTTATGTAGTAAAGAAATCACTGACGTCATTTAAACTGGAATACCACTGCAAATATTCTAGTTCTCCTCAGTGTTTTCATAAATGAGTTGGATGTTAGACTAGCAGGTGTTTTGAGCAAGTTTTCTGACAATACTAAATTGGGAGGAGCTGTTAATTCTGTTGAGGGTGGAGAGTCCTTGCAGAGAGATCTAGACATATTAGAGATCTGGGCAGTCACTGAACACACAAAGTTTAACAAGAGCAAGTGCCAGTTTCTGCACCTGAATATGAGCAATCCTGGCTGTACATACAGACGAGGGGATGAGATGCTGGATAGCAGCCTCACTGAGAGAGATTTGGGGGTCTTGGTCAAGCAAGCTGAACATGAATCAACCTCTATCAACAGTCAGAAAGGCCAACCATACCCTGGAGTGCACCAAGCATGGCATTGCTAGCCTGTCAAGGGAAGTGATTGTCCTACTTTACATTGAACTGGTGTGGCCTCACCTCAGTACTGTGTGTAGTTTTGGGCACCACAGTACAAAAAGGACTTAAAACTATTAGACACAAAGGAGGCCTACAAAGATGGTTTAGAGGGGAAGACTCATGAGATGTGGCTGAAGTCCCTCGGTTTGTTCAGCCTGGAGAAGAGGAGACTGAAGGGAGACCTCATGGCGGCCTACAGCTTCCTCATGAGAGGAATGGAGGGGCAGATGCTGATCTCCTCTCTCTGGTGACCAGTGATAGAACACAAGGGAATAGCATGAAGCTGTGACAGGAGAGGTTCAGGTTGGATATCTCAAAAAGATTCTTCACCAAGAGAGTGGCTGTGCACTGAAACAGGCTCCCCAGGGAAGTGGTCATGGCACTGAACTTGCTGGAGTTTAAGAAGTGTCTGGACATCGCTTTCAGATATATGGTCTGATTTTTTGGATGGTCCTGTGTGGCACCAGGAGCTGAACTCAATGATCCTTATGGGTCCTGTCTAACTCGGGATAGTCTATGACTCTATATTTTCACTGTATGTACAAATGTGTTTAACAGTTAATTTGACGTTTAAAGTTCTGTTGAAGGATAATTCCAAGTGAACTGTGTTATATTGCTATACCTCAAAGGCCCAAATTGTACATTAAAGCCTCTTAGGATTTTTTTCAATTAATTATTGATTCAAAACTTTTCCTGGAAAAGTTTCAATTTTGGATTTCCAATCAAATGAAAAAAAATGTTAGTGAACATGATGCATAGAGAATAACCAAACGGTAGGCAGTCATGGTTGAAAGAAATTCAAATTTAAAAGAAATTCCAGTTCATGTTCTTCCTATACCTCAAAGCTCATTTTTCAATAAAGCTGTACTAATAATTTCTAAAAATTTAAACAGTAATTAAAAATGTATTGAAAATCTCATTTTGTGGGGCTTTTAAGGCTCAGTTGTCACTACTGTCTGAAACATCGATAGTGTAGTCACATAGCGTACCTATAGGGGTGCACACATTTCATTTTACTGAATAAACACAAACAATATGTAGAACAAATCCCGGTCAATCGAATCTGTGTTCATCATCACTTCATTCCTCTCAAGAGCTGCCTTTGTGCAGCAGACAATCAGTAACACTGCAATTTCAAACTGGCCACATGTAGTCATTTCAAATGCATGTGAAACACAGCAGCAGCATAGCAATTTATCTTAGCAAAGTCGTGACAGAGTGGTTAATATCTCCTTATGGACTGTGCCATTAGAAGATGGTATGTGGAAAAATAGGACTTTTTTATTGGCAGTTTCCTAAGAATCCACAAGATAAACACAGTTATCTGCAAAGTATTCAATACTTAATTCAGGGTCACATCCTTCTCTAGCAAGCAGGAACCTGCTATTTACCTAAATGAAATAGCAGATACGAAACAAGATGTGTCTGGTTATTAGATACAAGGTTTATCAGCATTGGCAGAGCTTGTGTGATTATGTGAATTCAAGGAAAAAATCCAATGGAAATACACATTTCCACAATCTTCAATGGTTTGAAAAATAGCACCCTTACCTGTGAGAAGCAGACTTTGCCATAGCAACTCAGACATTTTTCCCAGCTTAGGTCATCTCTCTGGATAAATTACTCTAAGCTGTCTGCAGACATCACTGATCGCTACCGTGGAGCATCTCTGGCCACTTACACTGCGGCATAAAAAGAGCAAAGCACGTGTGCTTCAGGGAGAGCTGCTTGGAGGAGTCACTTGATATGTAAATAATTTGAGAAAGAGATATTCCGCAGAACTCTTCCTCTCAAGTTGCTTGTGCCAAGAAGCCATGTCCTTAAAAATTCAAAGCTGCTGTTCATTTGCTTCAGCTCAGTATTATCAGAGGGCAAGGTAGACAAAGCAATGTGTTTCAGAGGCTTAGAGGGAGAAAAGAAATTAAAAAGAACCTGAAATGTTTTCAGTGGCTTTATGTAGGATTGAGTATCTCATCAACTGCTGCTGTTGACACATGATCTGAGGAAATTGCATATATTTCCTGAGTGGTATGATAGCGTGGATGTTTCACAGAAACAAAAATTACAGAAAACACAGTTGGCAGGGGTGGAGGTAGGCCATTACGCCCACTTCCATGCTGCAGAGAAGAGAAAATTATACCTAAGTCATTGTTGGTAGAGAAGTACCTATCAAATCAAAGCCAGACAGATTGTTCTTCAGTGCAGACCCCAGAGACTTCCTGGCCAGCTTGCTCCCTGTCCAGCTCGGGGCATATCTGCCCACAGCCAGGGTAGGAAGCTACCGGCCTTATCTGTGCCCAGGGACAGGCAGAGGAAGAAAGCTACTCCGCAAGTCTTTTCTTCTTGAGGCTGACGGAAAAGCATTGATGGAGGGTTGGAAACAGTTCCTGCTGTGCAGGCAGCATCCCCTACCTTTTGTGATTCCTTCTGGCGTCCTTCATCCCAACCTTTTCTCTTCCTACAATAGTAGGATGAGACTCTGACTCTGGTTTTGGAGTTGCTCTCTCAGGAGGCATAGAAAGGTGAATTTGCTAAAGCAGGAAGGGAAGAAATGGAGGACAAGGATGATCACCTTACTTCCAAGAGTGGCTACTGCTGTGGTGTTGGTGGCTGGGAATGCTGGCAGAAGCCAGGAAAGACTCATGAGGAGTGGCTGAGGGAGCTGAGATTGTTTAGTCTGGAGAAGAGGAGGCTCACGGGAGACCTTATTGCTCTCTACAACTGCCTGAAAGGAGGTTGTGGTGAGGTTGGGTTTGGCCTCTTCTCCCAGGTAACAGTGATAGGACGACAGGGAATGGCTTCAAGTTGAGCCAGGGGAGGTTCAGGTTGGCTATTAGGAAAAATATCTTATCTGAAAGAGTGGTCAGGCCCTGGAACAGGCTGCCCAGGGAGGTGGTGGAGTCACCATCCCTGGAGGTGTTCAAGAAACACGTGGATGGGGTATTTGGGGACATGGTTTAGTGGGCTATATTGGTGGCAGGTGGCCAGACAGACTAGATGATCTTAGTGGTCTTTTTCAACTTCAATGATTCAATGATTCTACGGCACTGCAGAATACCTCTGAGCTTCTGGATGCTCAGTTTGCACCCCAAAACTGCCACATCCTTCTTTGCCCCTTGCAGCCCTGCATTGACACCTTTCCCTGCTGAAAACTCCCACATGTGAGCTCCATTCTGGTGCCCTCAACCATTTTGGAATGCCCCAAGCCCCACCTCAGCTGCTTTGGTCTCTGGCCACTGTGATGCCAGGTCCTCACCCAGCAAGGTCTTTCACCTGACTGTGTCTCACATGTGTACCAGCACTCCACTCTGAGTGCACTTATTTCCCTATCAGACTTGTAGAAAAACCTCATTAACAAAGGCATATGTCTGCACATCCATAATACCTTATATAACAGAGACAATCTTTTCTCTTACTAAACTGAACATGGCATAGCCATTAATAGTGAAGGTTCTACAGCACCACTGTTTGTTTTCAGAATGAATTAACAGTTTTACATTTTTGGTGTTTGCTCCTTCATCCATTCTACCTTGTATTTGAGTCTTGGCTGTGCACAGGAAGCAGTTCAAATAATTATTCATCCATTTGAACAATAATGAGTAACCTCTCCATAGTTACAATCAATATCAGTCTGTCATATTTTACACTTCTAAAATTTTAATTCTACAGAATGAGTTTGACATGAAATTCTAATCCAATATTACCTCCAGATTCAGAGAGAAACAATTAAACTGTCTTTAAGCTAAGTTTAAATAGCACAAAGGAAAAGGCAGTAAAGACTGGTTCGAGGTTTTCATTTTCCTGTAACATTTCTTTGTCTACCTCAAGCTTCTTAAAAATTCATGCTCAAGATATACTTTAAAGCAGTTTTATAATTACAAAGCTATTAACTTTTTGTAGGAAAAAAGAGAAACTTTTTTTCCGAATTAGCTAATCATATTTTTTTCAGGGAAACCATCTTCTAGAAAATGAAGATTCGAAGAGGCAAAGTCTTCAGCAGGCGTATGTTGATTATATTGTATTTTCTAAAAAAATCAGTCACATCTCCCCAATTAATTAAGTCTGTCCTTTTATAGCAGATCCACTTCTCTGCTTGGATAACTCACATTCTTCCTCCTGTATCTGCCTCTATGGATGCTGCACTGTGAGGTGCCAGGAAATCAGGCAGCTAAAAATGCTCATGTCCTTATCAATTCCATTTCAAAAAGCTGAGTGAAACTTCTGTCTCATTATGTCTCAATGAAATTTTCAAATCCAGTGGGAAATATTTATGTTTACAAGAGAATTTATAGCAGTCTGAAGAAAATTTTCTGAAACACATTTGTGACCCCTCTAGACAATGCAATATAATTGCAGCTTAGACTTGTAATGCCTTTCACCAAATGTCATGTAGATATTGTCAATATTATTTGTTTATTACAGATATGAGAATGTCAAAACTGGGGGTACATTTACTATAATGATAGTTTCTTACTGCAAAAGAAGTACTCATACCTGGACCTATAATTACACTGTTGCATTAGAAAGCTGAGATTCACAAGCAGAGTGACAAAGTAAGTGATTACCCAACAGTGAACTAACCATTGGGTATGTTTTCCTCAGTATCAACAAGCCATACCTTCCGGTCTTGAAATCCATCTTAAAGATACAAAAAGATTATTCTCAAGTCATTTTACAATTCTAGTTGAGATGGATGTATTCCAGAAGGGTTTAGACATTAAAGGAAAGAAGGTTTAACATCAGAATAAAGCAGCTGTATTCAATGCACAGAACAAACAGAAACCCTTCCACACCCGTTCAATTACAGACACCCACAAACAAACGTACCAGCAGTACCCAAATTTCCTGTCACAAGGAGTTTCTACCTGCTCTTAACAGATATTATGAGAATTCTTATTTAAAATTCATAATTTTTATCTGTTAGCAAGCTGGTAAAATGTTTCTCCAGCTTTTAGGCTCCAAGCAGAGCCCTTCATGCAACCAGCAAGGATGAAGGCGGAGTCTGTACATTTGCACACACAAGCTGACTTAGGTAGCTTGTTAGCAAGAACTTGAGTGATTCCTGAATATCTAAAGAACATCAATACATATGTTCTTTGATGACATCTAAACCCAAAGTGTGACATGCAGGGAGAGAAAAGGGAATAAGGCAGGAATTTGATGGAGTTCAATGGGAAAAGATTTTATTGGTAAGGAGAGTGAGAAACCAAGAAATAAAGTGACAATAGGAGATCTTGTAAGAAAAGATGATCTTCTCTCCTTTCAGTGGGTACATGACTTTTCTATCCCTATCTGCAGAACAGGGGCTGATCACACTTATTAAAGATTATAGTCCAAGCTGATCTCAATCTCCATGTTTCTGAAAGGCATTTCCTTTCTTTTGATTAGTAGTACTCAAAAAGGAGAGGTTTCCAAATAAGAAAGTGTTTAACTGCAGAGATTCATTGCTTCTCTAACCTAATATGTATTTTCCATTGGTCCTGCATTGCTTTGTCTGGAGAATGTGAAAATAATTGGGTAGTGAAGAATGAAAACTGAGTTAAAAAGTAAGATATGTGTCCAATTTTAGCAGGCTATTCATTTAGTATCAGACTGATGGCATTCTTGGATACTTGAGATGCTGATAAATCTGCCTCTTTATTATGCCACATTACTACAGCACCAGACCTCTGAACTCTCTGGGACAGAGTTGGACAGGACTTGCACTCCTAAATTTTTACATCAAGACAGTGTATGGAGTAGCACAAGTTAATAATGATACAGCACTGGTGATCAAGAGAGGAATCAGTCTTTGCACTGTGTCATGCAGCCTTTCCCTCTACCTCTGAAGTATCGCATGCTTTAAGAGCACTGTTACCTTAAGCTTCCAGTGAATAGGGACACTTCATGTCTGAGCTCCCTCTTTTGACATGCCTGTGTAATCAGTTTGGTTCACAACAGCGTGTGACTGTGAAGTGAATCCTCTGCTTTTATTCATCAAACATGGTTCTCAGAGCAGTTTTGGAGTATGTGAGCTGGGTTCATTTTGGAAACTCCACCCCAAAAGCACTGCCTGGAGCTTTCCACAGGAGCACAGCTCCAGTTCCCCTTTTGTCATGTGCACATGTGTGAGGCCCTCCATGACACAAGAAGGACATGTCCAATGGGAACAACTATTTTTGATTTTGCAGGGCTACAGTCTTCTGCCTACTTTGCTGTGTAGGAGAAACGGAGTCATTTCTGAAGCTGAAGGCATGTCTCATGGAGGTTGATGTTTGATCATCCATCATGGGCTGGAAGAAGGAAGACTCTTTGGATAGTGTTTCTGTATGGGATAAATGGGTAATTTCTCCCAAGAGGTAAAATGAAGTGTGAGATGGATGAGATTTGTAGGATGGCACAAAGTAAGCCTGTTCGTCTGGAGATTCTTTCTGTTTTCCCAGAGCCTGAATGGCTCCATACCACTCTCTGTCTTTCCATTCCTTGCCAGGTTTCCTATAGGAACCTGTTTCCTACAGGAACGTATTTTCTATAGGAAACCTATTTCAGATTTCCTTTCTCCCAGCATCTCCATGCAGAGCCTCAAGCAGATAAACTTCTGTGCCCCATACATGTGCTCTCCTAAGAAACTCCTGGAAATTGCATTCCCCTAAATAACTATTTTTACTCAGGCCATGGAGGATGGAAGTCCACATAGGAAGAGTAGCACAAGATAGAGCACAAAAATGTGCAATTCCAAATGGAAGGAGTGGAAGATATGGGCTTATTGAGCTGACTCCTCTAAAACAGAAATATTTGGGGATGTTGCCTGGTACTCTCACATCTCCACATGAGAAAGCAGGGGGACAAGCATTCAGAAATTGCAAAGGAATGCCCCCAGGTTTAAATGAAAATTTGAGGTGTGAAGATAAGTTGAGAAAATTCTGCAACTGTGACGAGGAAAAAGCAGATGCCTAAGGAAAAATAGGATGGATAAGACTATGTTGTGTTCTTTAGAAAAGTCCAGTTATAGATGTGAGGGCTATAGGAAAATCAGGTTGGATGAGTAAGTTCAAGACTGTGAGAAGACGCCTTCTTCAATAATGCTTCAAAAAATGTTTCCTAGTTATGAAGAGACAAAAATAGGACTCATTGATCCCTTTCATTGAATAACAATAAGTAAAGACAAGTAGTTCTGCAGGAGAATATTTGGCAGTTGTATATCAACATAATTATTATTACATATTGTATAAATTATGTATTATGTTAAAAACTACTCAAACTAAATGATAAATCATTGTTATTTATTATGAACATTGTGTATATAACCATAGATGCACTGCCAGATTGACTCTGATAGAACAATCAAGGCCTAAACTAATAAATGATGATGAGAAGTATTGTTGACTGACATGTCTTCCATTTTAGAGTGCAGGGTCAGCCAATCAGGACTTAAATGAAAAAGAACTCATTTTCAATTTACATATCAGTTCAGTTTTGCTAGCAGATTGTCTACTTTTGTTTGCAGATCAACATGAGTTCCTGATGACAGCTGACTCACACACTGTACACCAAGAAATATCAAGTAAAACTATGTTTAGCAGCAAAGTAACTAAAACATATAGCCACTTAAATATTGACACGACTTTCGTCATATGAGCAGCAGTGTATTTTTATGGATCTTTCAATGACGAATCTAGAATGTTTAAGATTTTGTTGGTGCACCAGATTTTGTCTACTGTGGAAGTATTTAATACTTCAAATGTCAAAGGTGGTGCAGAGGTGACAAGATATTTTTTGCCAAACCTTTTAAAAGTGAAGCAGAACCAAGGAGCCCCTGCTGTGTTCACAAAAGTGATATTTTTGGTCTTCTGCTAGCTCTGTTAGACACTATAAACACAAGGCAGGGTACTTTGGGCATTTGCAGAAGACTGAAGAGAGCTGTAGGTGCCCTAAAGCTGGGTCATCTCACAATGGTAAAGGAAATGCCAACTCATTCATTAGTGGGTTGAGCTCTTCTGCTTCTACCAGGCATTGTGCCAGCTGACCAGAGCTGCTCAGTACTGCAAAACTGCTAAGGTTTTCCTTTACTTGCCCTTTACTTCTGCTGTGTGCTCTGTGTTTTCCAGAAGCAAAGTACCAATTTTCAATCCAAATTCTCAAAAGCCTGATTGTGCTATGAGTGCAGCAGCATCCAACTTAACGGGAATTGAGGAGAGCACGCAGAGGCTTGAACTGGCCACCAAACCAGAGGGATTCTCTTACAACTCATTCAGTATCTCTTCAAAGATGGAACAGATATACAGAAAGAATAAAGCATAACAAACCTAGTGCTGCATAATTCAATAGGACCTGCCATTTAGGTACAGTTAATGTCTCCAAAGTATTGAGAAGAATGAAGATTAGACTAATGTTTTCTCTCCTGCTTTTCTCATCTCGTTTTTAAAAGGAGAAATACTCTTGAATATGAATACTAGCTTTCAGCTTTCACAAGCTGTATTTATTCTTAAACATTGGTATTCTATTAGTATTATTACATGAAAATCATTAAAGAGAGATTTATACAAAAAGAGAAGTTTCATACTTTGTTCAATACATTGGTTTTCTGAACTCATTATTTTCGGTTCATGAACAGAAAAAGTGGACTTAGAGAGATGAACTAAAGAGCTAAGCCTTTTAATATGCCTAAGAAATTGTTTCTCACTTGGAACTGTTTTAGGCAAATTATTTCAACTAAACTGTTTTTTGATGGGAATTAGATTCAGTGGCATGGAAAATTAGCTAATTTATTTTAGTTTTACCGTTTTTTTTATTTTGATATTTCAATGTTTTGTTCTGACATTGTTTTTGTCTTATCCAAAACAACCTCTTGATCTGAAGTTTCATTCAATTTTAGCGTAAAGGCTTTTAATAAAAATAATGTTCAAATGAAAAGTAATACTTTTGTCAAAAGTAGAATTTTCTGTTTCTATTTTTGAGTCTATTAGAGATGAAATTCTGTCAGCCAAGCAACTAGTCAACCAACTAGAGAAACCAATTAGTTTCACATGCTTAATTTGAAACAGTAGCAGAAAACCATTTGATATGTAGCTCAGTGATATAGTAAAGAATAAATGGCAATGAGTGTTAAAAAGTTTACTCTCTCACACACTTCAGACATTATCAATGACTTTTCTCTTTTTTGTTGCTCATGTTTCTCCATTACAGCAATTATTGGGTATCATACTTCATTAAAATTGTACTTCAGTTGGGCATCCCAGGATCCCTTTTCAAAATTTACTGTTTTTTTTTTTTTCTAGTAAAATGTCACTGTGTCTGTGTAAGTGTGCAACCAGAACAGTCAAAATGATGTCAGAGTGTTAGGCTTGAATCTAAGAAAGTTGTCTCGAAAGACAGAGGCTTTGAAGAGCTATTAATGAAGTGAAAGATCTGTTGTTGTTCAGAGCTGGAATTAGTGTTATTTTTCCTAACAGGATTCAATAGTATATCGTCTGATCAAATGGATCTCAATAATGACAACTTTATTGATTGTAGCCCAAACAGTTTTACTGGATATGGAGGTCAACAAGAAAAAGTAACTTGAATGAAAATCTTCAGCAATTTTCCTAAATGCTTAAGATTCTAGGCTACTGTATATTTAAATTAAAAAATATATATTTTCAAGTATGATACTGACTTTAAAAACACTAAAAAAAAGTGGGTCTTGTATGCTCTGGTCATTTTTGTTGTTATTAGGATTTGTAAAGGATTTATATAGAAAGATTTTGTTTAAGTTAAAACCCTCCGGACATTCTGAAATATCTGGAGGCATACCAAGCTTTTCTGATTGTCATTAATATTGACCTCCACAAATTTTATCACATTTAAGAGCATTACTTTCAGCTATGCTGTACTTCTGGCCTCCCACAAGAAGCAAAGTAGAAATACATGTCCTTGGGGAAGAACACTGGTGTGTCTGAAAGAGGTGCTGCATTTCATCGGACTCCTTGTTTGTGCTCGGAGATACAAAATGACAGTGCCGCATTGTAAGGCAGTACCACTCTGCCTGGGCTGCAAGCAAGCAAGCTAGCAGTTGCTGAATGGGGCAGAAACTGTCACAACTGTGCAGGCTCCTCAGGCTCCGTCATCCTTGGGTATAACACAGGCAAGAAAAGAAACAGGAGCTGGAATAGATTAGAAATCATAACTCCTAATACACTGCCAAGTTTTCCAGTGCTAGGTTCCTCTGTAAATGCCACATTTTATAAGAACGAATTTTTGGTGCACATGGTGTACAATTAAATGAAAAATAAGGTTTTAGTCCTTACTTCTGATACCATTGTTTCTTGCCCCATCTGCAAAAGAAATTGAATTTTGCTACAACTGCTTTTTGCTTCAGTGAAAAACAGATTCATCTTCACATGGTTTAGGAAGATATGATAAGAGATGCAAAAAAAACCACACATTGTTTCCTCTTTCTCTTGCATCTAACGTCACTATACTGTGTGAGGCAGGGAGCTGGGAGGAAATTGCAGTTTCCTCATGGAAGATCATAAATCTAGATCTGTTACTCATTAATGAGTCCTCATATAGCTCTTCATTGTCAGGAGATTTGCTGCTTAGAAAAAGTGTATGATAGAGTGTTGGGAAGGTAATCAGGGAGCAAGCAATAACAGCTGTGGGCAGTATGCTCTCTCCATTACCTCACTAATGTACCTTATATCCTTGTTGAAAAAATAGAAAAAATTTTGATTGAATGAAATGAAGTGTTTCACTTTCCTTGTCCACTTGGTCTGCACTTATTACCAAATCGGTAACAAAAACAGAAGTATTTTGACACTTAGGACAGTTCCTCAGAGAAAAAAAATACAAAACACAATTTCCCTGTCAAGATGGGTTTGCTGATGAAGCTTGCTGTATCAGTTGTTGGATTCATGAGAGCTGACGTTTAGCCCATGGTCAAAGGACAGAGGACATGGACATCTTGAACTTATGGTGTCTCTCATGTTTGCTTTTCCTCTGCAGTGCATATGTAGCCTTTGATTTCTGTTTCTGTCTCAGCTGTGATCATACCCATTTCATCTACTCTCTCCCGTTCACCATCCTGCCTTCCCTTTGTTTCCACCATCAATCCGCAGACAGAAACCTGAGATGAAGTATTATTGCAGTTGATTTACAGTTTTAATCTTCACTTCTGCTTCTTCATTCCACAACTTCCAGATCTTTATAGTCTCTTTTGTGGTTCCTAATTCATCTTGATTTTACTTCTTCTCAGTTGACACTTATACTTCTTGACTTTTAAGTCCCAACTCTTTGTCAGCAATCTTCTTCCTGCTCTGTAGGATCTCTTCTTAGATCTCACATCTATTTTAGGACAGAAGAGGGTGAAGGGAACAGGAATGAAGGTAGAGGAGAGGTAGATTTTTACATCTCAGGCTATACTAGAATTTTTTTTTCTCTTCCTTCTTATAAAACTTAATTCTATGTTGATTTGCCCTAATTACAATAGTACAATAACTTTTAAAATATCATTACAGGTTATCAGTCACATTTTTCAGACTGTAAACATCTTGAATTTAGAGATCTCTAGTACATTCTTTAATAGAAATATTTCTTAAGCATTTCCAAGATCTATATTCAAGATCTAAGTCTGATGAAATTCTAATATGCTTGGAAGCGTATCATCCATGCTGAATAATCAAAGGCAAAATAACTTAAGACATGAATGTGTGAATTTCCTGCTTTCAGCTGAGATAGAGTTAATTGTTTTCATAGTGGCTAATACAGTGTCATGTTTTGCATTTAGAAGAAAAATAATACTGCTAATACAACCCAATTCTCTCTTCAATTCAACTGCAGAGGAATGAGTGAACAGATGTGTGTTGCTTAGCTGCCTGCCAGGTTAAACCACAACAGTGAGTATGAACAATACTTTATTGCTCAGGCCCTTTAGCTCCTCCTAAGATATTAAGATCAAGTTTGCTCAGCTGTGGCTGTGTTGCACACAGGTCACTACTCTGTGATTGTCCCATTCTACTCTGCACCAGTACAGCCTCACCTTGAGTACTGTGTGCAGTTTTGGGCTCCTCAGGATAAAAAGGACATAAAATTATTAGCATCCGAAGAAGGGCTATGAAGATGGTGAAGAGTCTGGAGGGCAAGACATATGAGGAGCAGCTGAGGACCCTTGGTTTGCTCAGCCCAGACAAAAGGAGACTGAGGGGAGGCCTCATGGCGACCTACAGCTTCCTCACAAGGGGAGTGGAGGGGCAGGCACTGATCTCTGTTCTCTGGTGGCAGCTATAGGGCCTGAGGGAACAGCATAGAGCTGCATCAGCAGGGGAGGTTTAGTCTGGATATTAGGAAAAGGTTCTTTACCAGAGCATGGCTGGGCCCTGGAATAGGCTCCCCAGAACAGCGGTCACAGCCCCACGCTGCCAGAGTTCCAGGAGAATTTGGACAATGCTCTCAGACATAAGGTTTGGATTTTGAGTGGTCCTTTGTGGAGGCAGGAGTTGG
The DNA here is from genome assembly GCA_013396635.1 of Penelope pileata. Taxonomy (NCBI): domain Eukaryota; kingdom Metazoa; phylum Chordata; class Aves; order Galliformes; family Cracidae; genus Penelope; species Penelope pileata. The sequence continues at coordinate 60,526 of WBMW01003943.1, read as the reverse complement.
ACTTGATGATCCTTATGAGTTCCTTCCAACTCAGGATAGTCTATGATTCTGTTTCACAGAACCACACAATCACAGAATAGTAGGGGTTGAAAGGGGGACCTCTAGAGATCATCTAGTGCAAGCCCTCTGCTAAAGCAGGTTCGCTGGAGTAGGTTTCTAGGACTCCATGCCACTTTTCCTTTTTTTTCTTTGGATCAAATTCATTCTAGGGAATTTGATCAAGCTTCTTTTCTCAAGAGCTTTTAATGTGTCATCTAGAACAGATGTTTCATAGTTTAGCAGCAAGGAATGCACTGGAAAGTTTTTGAACAGCTAAGAAATAAACCCTGTTGCTCTGCTTATCTCTAGCAGAAAAATATGAGGGAACCCTGGCAAACATCACTGTAGCAAGTACCTAAGTTTTTCACCTGAGAAAAATGTGGCATAAAAAAGCTTAAGGGACTGCATAGCAAGGCTATGAACAAAATAGAAATTTCACTATTGATAACCAAATTCTTATTTATTACTGATTTCACTTCAATCTGCAATTCCTTCTTTCTTAAAATTGACAAAGTCAGGATTAAAAACTAACTTTCCACTAAGATGAACAAGAAAAGATCCTTAACCATCCCATACTTTTTTCTTCAACTTGAAGATTTAATAATACAACACAAGAAAATTCTGTTTTCCCTGCTGTAAAATGTTGTAATACACAATACAGATGACTACAGAGTAACATCACAACCAAAACAGAACATAAAAGTTAATTTTTTTTTATATAGGTCCCTAACATAAGCTCCTAAATCTCTGTTTTAACTTCAGCTTTGTTGAACCACTTCATTCTCAGCTCCACCTCTTGCTGATATCAGTGATAAATGTAGAGATGTGTTTTTTTTACAACTCTTTATTGAGCTATACAGAAGTCTTTTGAAAAAATGGGATAGAAATCTCAGCCTTTCTAGCTCATTGAGGACAAAGATTTATATTCAGATTGATTTTCCATTATAATGGATCTACAAGTCAATAATGAGGCCGATAAAGTATGGTTTCAACAGAGCAGTGTAGCAAGAAGTCTATGTTAGAGAACAATTTGGATCCAAGCATCAGACTGTTCTTTCAGAAATAAGAAAGCTGACATGAGAATCAATACGCTTAAGTGAACCAAAACTTTTGCAATTTTTACTCCTTTAGTTATGGTAGAATTCATTAGGAGTGACTAGGTATTTCATCAGTTTGTTTTTCTCATTTGGGAACAAAGTTTTGAACTCAGTTGCACGTGAAAATTTATTTTTGAAAGAAATTTTAAAATTTGTCTTTTCAAGATGCACGCTCCATTAGAAAAACTCTTTAAAGACTTACAAACAAAAATTCAGCAACAACAATAGACTGCAATAAAATTTAACACATAATAAATTCCTGTGTGACATCTGATTAAATTAGCAAATTAGTGCTGGGTTCTGAACATGTTTCAGGATCACACAGGGATGAGCATGGCAACTGCTTTCTGCGCTGTTATACTTTTCAGATTCCTCTGGCAGATGTGAAGAGTTTGACCTTAGGTTCCTGTGAGCAGTTTCTATCTCTGAGCTGTACGTGCCAACTTGGCAGGCAGGTGGCCCTGCCCACTCACTGCCATGTCTTTGCTGGACGCCAGAGATCCACACAGACAAAAATTATGATATATCAATTTAGAATATAAACACCAATTTTCTTCCACTACACTTTAAAATATATGGCAATTCTTTGACCTGAGTTACAGAGCTTTACCTAGATTTTCTTAGTTCTGTGGAAATGCAGCCCCTTTCTGTCTTTGTCATTATATAAACAGTTTTCATTTGTCTTTTAGGATATAACTAATCTCTGGTTACAGAAAATCACAGGCATATGTGCTTGTTCAAAGATTTATCTTAAATTGTCAAATAAAGTAAATTAATTTTCCCAGGTCAAGATGCTACTTTGGAAATCCATTGGAGTGGAGATTAATATGCTTTCTTATTTAATCTCTTTTTTTATTTTTTAATTTGAAAACTTACATATTCTTACTACCCTGACTATAGAAATAACAAAAGAATAAGAAGAAAAAAATAGCAAAAAACAACCAAGCAATACAAAGCAAAAAAATAAAAATAAAAATTAAAAAAAAGCAAACAACTCACACGAAAAAAAAAAACAAGGCAAAACACTTCAACACTATCAGGGAGCTGAATGCTTACCGTTTTCCTGTAGGCTGCTCAGCACTTCCCAGTGGAAGGCCTGCAGCAAAGGAACAAGTGCACAGGTATCTCCTATCTCCTACAGTCATATCAACAATCATGGAGCCCTTGTGCATAGGTCACAATGTTCTTTATGAAATTAAATACATGCAGTGTTTTGATGGGAAAACTGAGTCATATGAAGTTGGGTGATATCTGATTTAGAGGGAATTATACTACACATGTACTACATTAATTGCAATCATTCATAGATAAAAGAAAATCCCAACTCTCCAGTTGTGACACTGTTCAAGTCCAGCTTATCAAAAAGCTACTGTGATAGTTCCCTTTATGGTACAATCACAGGATGGACAGCTTTTCTTTCTGTGTCTAGTCGTAATTTAATTTCATGGTCTACTGTGTAACTAGACACTATGGACTACTAGACAGCATATGACATATTAAATTATTGATGTCTGCATGTTCCTCATAAAGATATTTACAGAGAAATAAATTCTTGATAAAACAATTATTCCCTTACTGTTCCATGAAGATAAATTTATTCGGCAAGGCATAACTGTCAGAATCATGTACCCTACTTCTTCACTCACTTGAAAAAAAAAGTGTCTCACTTGTCTTGGCTGTGGACCCTATAATCTACAGATGGGACATGAACTAAAAAACAACAGATTCCTTCTGCAGTACTTTGGGCCTTATTGTTTCAAAATATTTCATAAAAAAAGAATGATCTGTCATATTTTAAAAACAAATCAAAGTTCTACTGCCTTTTTACTACATGCAGCTGACAGAGTCTGCAGTAACACCCAGGGCAAAACTCGTTCTTTTCTGTATTTCTTATGGAGTAAAAATAGGTACCAGGAAAGCCTACGTCTCTACCTATATAAAAATGCCTTTGAATCTTTCCTTATGGTTTATTCGGAAGTGTCTCATCTCAAAAGGCCAGTGACAAATGCAGGTATCTTGCCAGAAAACCTTCATTCATCTGAAACCTGGTGTCTTCATTCAGCTCTTCATTAGGCTCTTTTTTTATCCAGGTCATGACCAAGTTCATTCAGGAAGTCCTAGCTGAGCAGAGATGAACATGTTGTCATTAGCTTCCATTTAACAGGATGGCCTCTGCTTATGTGAGTCCTTAGTGTCCACCTTCCAAGCCCAGGAGAACATATGCTGTGATCCATGCTGCAAGTTTTAGCAAAGTTTGGCACATAGTGGAAGAGTGTGAAATGAAGTGCATCCTAATTAACTTAGAAATTGATTCTGGTAACTGAAAAAAAATGCTTACTAAAAAAAAAAAGAAAAGAAAAGAAAAAGGAAAAGAAAAAAATGAATAAATATTTGTTTGCTGGCAGGTATTTTTGGTGTTTGCTAAGAAGGTAGGGAACTTTCTGTCTCATTAACTTTGTGCGTAAGATCATGAAAACAATTGCATGAGCTTTGAGTTTCTAACTGAAATGTGAGTTCTCAGTGATATAGATCTCTACCTGAAGTATGAGTCAAAAGATAAACATCAGCTTTATCTAACAGAACTCACCCACCTTTAAATCCTACCGGGGAACGTGGGGGATTGCTAGCCTGCATATGTTGCAGTGCAAGCTTTCTGAAACCTGGAAGCTGTATGTTTTCCCAGGTGGGATTAAGTGGTGTGTAGCTGTACTTGGCAGAATTAGAGCCTTGAATAAACAGGAGCTATAAGGATCCACCTCACCCAGTCTTTGAACTTAAAAATCAAAAATAAATTATCTGATAATGGACCAGGACAGGCAATCTGGAGCTACGGTAAACAAGCTGGATCTTACACACTGCTTTTTCCAGTTGCAATATCAGCCAGTATCAGTAGAGGAATTAAGAGACCATTTACTAAATAAATAAATAATAAATAAGTAAATAAATATGCTGTTGGTTAAAAAAAATATATTATGCTTAAAAGAAGAAAAGAGGAATAAAATGGTCTATTTAGCTATATATAGAGTTATGTTGGATTTTAAGGTGGGAACAATCCTACACTGTTTTATAATGTTTAATGTCTGATGAACTAAGAGCTAAAATATCTGAATGGTTCTAGAGAGTTTATATAGATTTTAACTCTTGTAGTGCTGTGGAATCATTTGATTGTATCAGTAATACCAAATTCCTAAGTCATTATGGAAATATTGTATTGTGTACGTAGTGAAATCAAAATAATCTCGTCTGGATACTGCTTAATTACACCATATTTCTACATTTATGTTCTTTTAATTTTTCCTTTTCTGTCCCTCTCTCTCTTTTATTTATTTATTTATTTATTTTGGTGACTGTTGAACTCTGAAGGCTAATGAAGCTCCAGTACCTGTGCTGCATTGGGTATCCTTTCCCTGTATTTGTCATGACTTTGCAGAGCCTTGTTTGGATGAGGTAGGTATGAGAGAAGACATCTGTCACAGGTAAGCCATTTTAGACTTTGTTCTCTGCCATCATTTCCCTAAATAAAATAAAATATTTTTTTTCCTTTCTTTATTATTCTGAAGTAGGAGCTCAAATTCCAGTTGGAAGCATTGAACTAACTTTTGTCTAAATACTAGGTACGATTTATATCTCCTTGAATATGCAGAGTTTATTCTTACTCTATGGAATAACTGAGCACCATGCAGTCTGTTGTCTGAGGATTTTTATACACCAACATAAAAAATTTTGTCCTCTGCAATTACTGTGTGAAAATACTACAAAGTTTCCTGTAAATGGAGGATTTGTTCCAGTGTCTTTGTAGAAAGTTCCTCTATTTCTGCTTGGGGCTTGGAACCGTTTTTTCACTCAAGAATCAACAACCTCACAACTGTGTGATGAAAGTTAAGCTAAGGCACCAAACAATTTTCCAGATGCCTAATGATACTTATGATAGGAATATTTTAATTAACACAATATTTACTGTATTTCTAATGATGCAAGTGATTTAAACTCTGGGCATGTTCTGAACGTATCATAGAGAAAACATAAAGAAAATCTTACATATAGTAAATCCAACCAAACCTGCAAAGCAATCTAATAGCATACAATTCTCCTGTCAAATGTCCCTTATTTATTAAGAAAGTGTAAGTGCAAAGTGATGCCAAATATTATCAGACCTGAGCTTTGTTAAAATACAGGTGGCAGAATCAGTCACAATGCCTCTCTTACTATTTCAACTGGCCAGAAATACCCTGGCAGAAAACTTTCCATATAAAAATACAGAGCCAGCAAACCCAAAACTTTCTGTGATCATTCGTTCATTTTATGTATTTGTGCCTACATATATAGCAACACCAATAAAACCAGTTTCTGAACAGAAGGATTTCTTGACTTCAGGATGCAGTAGCTTCCTGGTTTAATGCTATTTTTCTTTCTACATCTTCAGAACAAGCACTTTGGCAGTGAACAAAGGGCATGCTATATACTTCACCTCACCAAGTCTGCTGCCAGCTGTAGTAGTTTGCTGTCTGCTTACTGAATATCACCTTTCTCTCTGACAGATAAACTCACATCACTTACCTCCATCGCTTTCTGTATTTAAATAGCTTTTGTTTTTCTTTTTACAGTGTGAAATATGAGAAATTTGGCCAGCATCATGCTCATAGCGGTGAACAATTTTTGACAGTTCTCTGTCAAATTTAATAAGATTTAATAAGACTTCCAACTAGAATTTTCTCCTTTTCTTGAACATAAACAAATGAGAGACATTCCAAAATGTTCAGATTTAAAATTTTCAGATATACAAATTGGCATTCAAATAGCAACATTGACTTCAGAACCATGTACTTTTTTTTGTTGTTGTTTGATGTTGATTATCTTGAACTGAATTTCTGAAAATATGAAGTCAGCAAAAAGAAACAATGTAAGAAAGCAAAGACTTACAAACAGACAAGTTCTTCCAGCAATTAGGGCGTCATGGGAATCATTAGATGTTGCAGTTTGTTGTAAAATTGTGAGACTTCATCAATTTACTGCAGGCTGAAAGGCCAACAATATCCTGGTCTGCATCAAAAGAGGGGTGGCCAGCAGGAAGAGGGAGGTGATTTACCTCCCTACTTCGCCCTCGTGAAGCTCCGTATGGAGTACTGTATCCAGGCCTGGGACCCCCAACACAAAAAAATGTGGAGCTGTTGGAGTGGGACCAGAGGAGGGCTATGAAGATGCTCAGAGGGCTGGAGCACTTCTCCTGTGAAGAAATGTCTAGGGAGCTGGCCTTGTTCAGCTTGGAGAAGGCTCTGGGGAGACTTCATTGTGGCGTTCCAGTATTAAAGGGAGTTTATAAACAGAAGGGAGACTGACTTTTTACACACTATGATAGTGATAGGACAAGGAAGAATGGTTTTAAACTAAGAAAAAGGAGATTTAGGTTAGATGTTAGGCAGAAATTTTCCACGGAAAGGGTGATGAGGTACTGGAACAAGTTGCCCAGAGAAGCTGTGGACACCCCAACCAAGGCCAGGTTCAAGGCCAGGTTGGATAGAGCCCTGGGCAGCCTGATCTAATGAGTGGCAACCCTGTCCACAGCAGGTCCCTTCCAACCTAAGCCATTCTATGATTCTAAGTAATGGAATTTTGAGATAAAATAGAAATGTTATGGATTTATTATAAACAGTTCTGATTTATGAGTTCATGTAAGGATTTGTCGAATGCTTTCTTGCTGGAACTGAATGACACTCAAAAGCATATTTTTTTAAAGAAAAAAAAGCTGAAACAATGTGGGGATTAAACGCTATTTCAATGTACACTCATCTACTTTTCTGTCTTTCTGATACTTAGATGGAGCTTAAGATTGACAGCTTTTGTTTTTCCTGGCATACAGAGATGACATAAAGATGTCAAATAAGAGATGAATTGCATGTATGTAAGTGAATTCTTATTGCAATACCTTCCAAGGATATTGAGGTAAAAAGGCTGTGATGTAGAGGCAAATGTGAGAGAGCTCAAATGTACTGTTGAAACCTTCCACTGAAGGAGCAGCTCCAGCATATTACAGATCCAGCAAAGTTCAAAACTGAGTTTGTAGTATGTCTTTGTAAAGCACCATTTGGTTCATATGTGCTCCAAACTATTTGTTTCGGGCCTTTCAGAAGCTGTAGCATGCTAGAACTGTTTCTGTTCTACTTCCCTCTATCCCTTCCTGATCTAGTGCCAGAGAAGGTAGCAGCACCCCGAACTGTGACTTCAAAAGCCCTTTTACAAAGGCAATGTCTGGAAATAAAGGTGAGGTAGAACCAATCTACAGAAACTGTCAGTATCTCTGGAAAAGCAGACAATGTAAACCAACAGTAGCTTTCCCTAAGTATCTTATTATTTCTATTCTTTTGCTACATGTTTGTGAAATTATGAGCAGTTCAAAGTACAAAATATTTAAGACCATTTCCCGAGGAAAATGTAATAGCTGTATGCTATGAGTGAAAAGTAAAATGTTCTCTTACACTTTTTCCTGAGTAAATTGTAATTTCTGGAAAAAAAAAGAAAAAGAAAAAAAGAGGGCTCGCTCAAACATACAAACTGAGAAGACAGTCCTTTGCAAGTCCCTTTTCTCTTTTTGCAATATAATTCAAAGTACTGAAATATGTGCTAAAAGATACAAGTGGTATTTTTCTCATCCACTATAGCCAGCTATTGCAGGCTGTAATTTTATGTCTAACTAGGGACTCTTGATCATCGACATTGAACTGAACCATTACATGGATGTTTTAAAAGGCATAGATGTTGCTATGCAAGTTTGAGTATTCTGTCTGAAACATCCAAATTAAATCCTTTTGCTGTCACTAGCCTGCCTACCTGCAAAACTCTACATAGATATTTGTATTCCCAAATAAAACAGGAAGTATATTGGAAAGTGTCTGGAACAAAGAATGGAAGTAAAAGAATTGATGTATTATTAAAAAAATACCCAAAATACATTTTAAGATAGGTCTCTCTCCCTGGCAAAAACTGTGAAATATACCAATTGCTACCAAAGGATGTCCAAAGGGGCAGCAGCCAATTCTGAACCACGAGTTTCCTCTTACATCCTAATTTGGTGACAAAATCCAACAGTGAGATAACCTTACTGAAGATAGCTTTCATTTATTACAGTTTCAATTCATCACGTAGAGTACAACTATTAAATAACAAAACAAAATACAAACCACATTTATCAATCTACTGTATATGGACTTTAAGAAAACAAGGGTTGAGTGCTTGTTATTTTGTACCTTTTCATCTTTGCTTTTTTTCCATTTATTAATGACATGTTGATTTCACCAGTGCTACTCTATCTAGACATCAGGAGAGCACTCCATATTTGTGTCCATAGGTTGCCAACATAACACCGCACCCTGGTCCTGGAAGGATATGTGCTTGATGTGTGATCAATACCACATTAACTAAGTGGCAGGAAGTGTGCCACAGACTACCTGTGCAACTACTCGTAAACAATCACCTAAAAGACAAAAACTTTCAGTCAGCAACAGATTCATCCCTGTTGAAATAACAGAGAAATGCAGAAACAACAGGAGTAGTTTAAAGATCCTGAGTAACACAAAGAATTTCCTAAGAAGATGGAACTCTTTTATTTCGACTTCTTGCAATATTTTTGATGTGAAAAAAAATATTTGGTAATACTTAATAAAGCATTATTGCCCATGAATATTTTGGCTATGCAACAATGAGAACTAAACTTAAAGCTATGTAACTTACTCCCATAAAGGAGAAAGAAGGCACGAACACATCCATCTGGGAGCAGGTACTGCACTACCTCATGCTGATTGAATTGGTGCAGATCCCACCAGTACATAGAAAAAAAGAATGAATCTCTGCCTGGTATGAATTTTTATTTTCTCTGAATCCCACTGCTGAAATGGAAAATTAGTTTTTAGACTTCTGGCCAGCAATGCTGTTAGTAATAGATTTTCTAACTGCAAAGTTAGCCTCACTCCTATAAAACAGCCTGGTGATGTGTGAGCTGATTTGAATATCTTTTGACCTCTGTCTGTTAGTCAGTTAAAGGTAATAGTGTACTAAATCCAGAGTGCATGAGAGTCATGCACCATCCTGCTGGCATGTCATCCATGTCACTCACTTCAGCTCCTGATGGTAAGTGATTTTTAAATGTATTTATTTGGTGCATTTCTTATTTCAGAATGTAAGTCTAAATTAAGTCTCAGGAGGTGGAAGGCTCATAGAATTAATCTACAACATAATTTAGCACTGTATTTACCTTTGCAGTGCCACGTGCCTCTCCAAAAGATATGATTTGATCAAAAACAACTACTAAGCTTGGTCCAGAAGCAGCACATAAACATTTTGTCATTTATGGTAGACAATCAGGAGAGCCAAGCTACTGGCACCTGCTGGCCTTAACATCTGTGAATCTAAATATTCGAAAAATACATGTTTTGAATACACTCGTTGGTAGCAGGAAGAATCCAGAGTTTTAAAAATATAATAATCCATTAAAAAACTACTTAGAACAATTTTGGCTTAGACACCCATGCAGTTTTACCTCATAAATAAAGGTTCTAAGGAGATATTTTGGCTGGGAAATAATCCCATTTTGTAAAAGAGTTGCTTGATACAGTTGTGGAATTTAGATGTGTTGCAAAGTAACATACCATGGAGCAAGTCAAGGCTTAGAGTGCAAGGTAAATACAGTCATGTTTACATTGCTGAGGCTCCAATTTATTCCTAAATTCATCAGAGTATTCCATACAAAACCAAAACTTTTGTTGTTGCTAAACATGTAAATAATAGAAAAAAAAATCTCTTCCCCTGCTTCTGTTTAGAAAGTAGTTTGCTTCGATGTATTTTCATTCTGCCAAGTCATTTCCAACATAACCTTGAGGATCTTTCCTTCACAGATGTGGGGGCCAAGGGGGCAGTGGGATCCACTTCTACTTTGTTGCTGCACCTGAAAAATAATTGACGCACTATTATGAGTTATTTATAATATATATATTTATATATATATAATATATAATAATTGTAAAATATATAATAATTATAAAATTATTATTATTTTCAGAAGCTGTGGCATGCAAGTATTAAAGTCTTAGCAGAAATATCTGTTCACCAGCTGAATTTCTCCAAAGGGCTTCATAGTCCCTGAGTAACACTGAAATGTGGACGCAAGGAGAAAAGTGAAGCTTCATGTTTCTCTCTGGAGTGACAAAACATGGCAGCACAGGGAGCAGGCATTCAAATTGCTTCTCTTTCCTGAACAAAGACATCCAGTGTTAATGAACTGAATCTGTTAGTGCAAGCACAAAATCTATTAGTGGACTTCACTTGTAAAGGGTTGTTTTATTGCCTGTTCTATGTTTGTTCTCAATAAACAATTTTGGGTGAACCCAGACTCCTTCAGCTTGACCTGTATGAACTGTATCAAAGACCTTTCTACAAGGGGTGGAAAAGGCTGAAAAAAATATCATTTTGATCAAATGAGGGTAACTATCCAAAATTCAGTTACCTATGTAAAGTTAACATGGGCTTCTTGGAAATGATAAATTTCATTAGAAAAAAAGTTTCACTGTAGAAAGGTATGAAAGAATAAGCTCTCCAGATAAACACTGAATAAGTACACGATGCAAATAGTCATTCAACTTGTATGCAATAGAAGCTAGGTTCATGTTATAGGTTTGCATGTTATTTTCATTGCAACTAAACCTGAATTTTAGTCTTCACTAGATGTTCAGGAAAACACACCAGCCCCAATCTCTCTGTTAGAGAGTTCTGCTCACCCACTAAAAGAGCAAAGTTGGTAATAATTATGTAGTCTGAAGTACATTAGTGATCACACTTCAAAAAGTAATTTCAAATCTTTCCACCTTGCTGTCCCACTTATCTAGCTCTGAGCAGAGCAACTGCAGAAGAATGAAAGGTAAGTGGGAGGGAATTAACCCTGATATGCTTCTATTGTGCTGGTTTAATGACATGTTCACCTTCCATGTTCTTCCAGGAAATAAGGTGACATGGCAGAAGACCAAGTGAAATAAAGTGGTAGTGGAATCAGAAAATAAGTTAGATAAGGTAGATCATGGACAACAGCAGAACAAACTAGATGAAGGGAAAATTGAAGTGTAGAGTAGGAGAGAAAATAGAAAAGTGACCAGGTAAAACTTAGCGCCAACAGAGAAACTGAATGGCAAATTTAAAAGTGCAACAATTTGGATGGGAAAAGCAATCATGAAAAAGGAGAATACTGCCTTCTTGGAGAACAGAAACAGAAAATGAAGGAGCGTCTGAGAAGATGTAGGAGAAAGATTCAGAAAACAAGTTGAAGGAGAAACTGCAGGAGTAAGAAAAATAAAAACAAAATTTGGGAAGGAAGAAAGTCATTGAAGAAATGGAAAGAAAAGCAAAATGTACTAAAGTAATGGAGATGACAAGCAAGATAGTGTCAAGAAGTAAATGAGAGCACAGACGAAGAAGAAATGTCAGATAGCATAGATAAATAAATAAATAAAAGATATAAGCACATGCATAAAGACAAATGATAACAAAAATTATGACTTTGTACCATTCGATTATGGCTTAAGTTTACTCTATGAACAGTTAGAAACTTTCCCACTGCTGGTCTTGCATTTGTTGCGTAAAAATACTAGCATATTATACTAGGGTAGACATTTTTCACACTGAAAAACTTCTATATCAGTAGTGAAAATTGACTCAATGTCAAATTAGTCTGAGGAGAGAGGTTCAGATAGTTTGTTTCCTGTGCTCCGTGTATAAAAGTGACCTATGACTATTCTATCATTCTAATTCATGCTGAGTAGTACCATGACCTGCAAGTGATTTGAGTGAAATCAATAGGACTGCTTGCTGAGCAAGGACTTGACTGCTGCTTTGCCCAGGGTCAATAGCAGAACTGCAATTGCCTCTAGTGAAAAAAAGATAAGGCAGTAAGATAATAACTACTGTGAGGAAGAGCTACAGAATCAGATGCTATGTACTACAGATACATGCACTGGAAAAGATGTATAAGAGATACATGAACATACTACATTATATATTTAAATGTAATATATACTGCTCTTTCTTAGGAAATGTTCCCATTTCTACCACTAAATACAGATGAAAACCATAACATAACAAGGCTTCCATCATCTGAAATCCCTAGATGACCAGAACTGTATAACAGTATGGACTTTTGTCAACAAATCATCAAAACATGTTTTAAAGATGCATGTAAAGTAAGCAATAGCCCTTTCACAAATATTCTATGGCTTTGGGCCTCCTGGAATTTGTGTAAATTCTGTTCCATATATATAAGAAAAAATTGTCTTGATTTATCACCCTTCAGAATAAAAATCCAGATTTTTTTTTCAGGAATGGTTTCACTGCTCTGGACTAGGCGAAAATATATTAATTTAATTTATCTACAACTTTCTCTCCACTTGATTCAGTAAGTTGGATACCAAGAGCTGAGATAGACTTTTGTGAATTGAAGCTGTTTACTGCACTTAAGCACTAGTCTTGTTGTATTTCAGAAGTTCTTTTCAAAGCAAAAAAAAAAAAATTACTAAGGGCTTGATGTTTTAATAGCAAATTATCAAATTATGTTTACACCCAAAATATATGTTTATTAAACTGAGCCTTCAGTAGATGTGTCTAGAAATAATTAATTAAAAGCAACAACAACAACAACAAAAACCACAACAACTTGCAAATCACTTAAGTAAAACAAGTAGATATATACAGGCAAAAACAGGTAGCACAAATCGCACAATTAAGCCACTGAAGGAGACTGCAAAGAATAAAGACACGTTTAAGCTTAGAAGAGCTGATAGCTTTCTGATTGTTCAAATGAATTGTATTTCAATATCCACAATATTAAATACTGAAACTTATGTTTTTAGTTAGCTTGACTATCAAATTGTACAAAAGGGAATAATTCAGAACGATGAAGCGAGAGGAAGATAATGAGAACCAGTAACAAGAAAATAAATTCTATTATCATATTATCCATTCCTTTTACAAAATACCTCCATGCTATTGGAAATCCAAGTTCATATTTGCTAACTGTCAAAAAACACCATGCAAAGCTCTTGTTTCCAGACAGATCTTTGCTAAATGGGTCTGTTAGATCTATGAATAATTTTATTTTACACTTGTTTTGTTTGCAATGAGCCAACACACTATGAAGATGTATCCCTGAGTGAAAATAACTTCATATATCTTCATATACGACTACAGCTGTGCAGAAAATAGCAATCAGTCACAATAAATCTAATAAAAGAAATAATGCCAGAAACAAATGCAGTGCTATGAATTTTGTCACACTGGCTGGGTTTGTGATTCAGTAAGATTTCATGAATTTAAAAAGCTAGGGCCTAGTATAATAAAACTGCGTGCTTATGGACAGATATGTTTACCAGATCCATCAAGCAGCCAAGCCTTCAATTATGAATTTATTTATTTATTTTAAAGGGATGTAGTTGGAGGTGTAGCTCTTTACAGTTTATTAGAACAGAGCTGTTGCACTGGCTACGGTATAGGGCAGTTACTTTGGTAATGTCCTGGATTATCAGGGCTCCAGATTCCCATGGCACTCCCACCACAATCACTAGAGCTTAGCCCCAATATTCTCTTCACTGTCTGCCAGGAAAATGACATTGGGTCTTCCTAAATTATGCCGTTGCAATTAGATAATTCATTCTCAAAGACAAATTTATTTTGGGCTGAGCACTAGATGCAGTATCCCAGTACAAGAACTCCTTCAACTGTAGCCCTGGAGACATTCTGCATGAAACCAAAAGAAGTAGCTTTTCATTTGCTTGGAAAACTGGTTGCCCATTTATCTAATGCTCATTTTCTTCTGTGTCCTGAAACTCTTCCAACACTGAGCAATTGAGAAAGCACATAGCTCTTATCTTCTGTCCCTTACACTCAAGTCTTTCTGACAAGAGAGGCCGTGCTTGATTTTATTCTGTGTAAGAAAATATATTAATGTAAATGGGAACAAGAATCTTGAGTAGAATTAGTCACCATCTTTTCAAGTTTACAATTTTTAATATTAAATCCTCTACAAGACCATCTCAGTTTTGTAGTTCTGCAGTATCTCACACATGGTCCCGAAGCTATGTAAATTCTGTAGACTGCTTCTGTGTTATAAATAAAATATTCATATTGGGATTATACGAGAAATCCCAGTATTTATCAACAGCTCTTTCCCAAGGTCCTCAAAGATACCTGAATAGCTAACTCGTGTTATAAACACACTAAATCTAATGCAAAGTCTAGAAAAGTTACAAGGCAAATATGAAGGTCAAAATTGGAGTTTGTTTAAGACATATAATAGTCTTTTTAAGTTACAGTGTGATTCCACAAAAGACAGAGTACATTGAAGAGGGTTTCTAATAAGACGACTGACTCTCCAAATGTGTCTCCAGCTCTTCACATCTCATTCCAGAGCTCAGACATACAAGGCAAATTTGATGCCAGTTGTGACCATGGTCTTTACTAATACAATCTCTATATACTTACCAAATATTTTCTATTAAATATGCTTTACCTAAAAAAGAAGAGTCATTTTCAAGAGAAAAAAAAAGCTTTGAAAATAAAGATAAATTTCAGGAACAAACTTTATGAATCACACTTAAACCATCACAGCATATTTTATAAATCACATTAAAATGTTCCAGTCACAGTGTTTCTAGCATTATCTGTTTAGTAGCACTGAAGCGTTTTGTTGCCAAAAAGCTGACATAATTAACTTGCAAATGTACAGCTTTTAGAAGTAAGATGTTTCCAATATTGATAAAAATATGATTTGACTCTTTGATTTGAATGTATGTGTTGGAGTCTTTCTTACTTAAGTATCATAGTAAGATGCACTTTATTTCCCTCCTCGTATGATATTTTCAGTCTCTACATAATTTCATGTATTAAAGACATCTTTGAAACAAAAAAAACAAAACCACAAAAAAAAAAAAAAAAAAAAACCACTGAAACCAACCCAGAGGAACTTGTCTTCAAATATTTCAAAATGTAGAGATCAAAAATAATCCAATTGGAAATGCAAGATAAGTGGCAAAGCAGAATCCCTCTTAGCTCATTAAAAAAATCTTCCTGTCCTCTTGGAACAATGTCATTTGCCTTTAATAGGAGGTCTGGCAGAACTGGCTTTCACTGTTTCAGTCCCATGAAGAATGGAAATGCAGTCATCCCTTCCTCTGCATGCCTATAATTTAGTGTGCTCACAAATTAGAAACTTGTGAATGAGATTGCAGAAGGGGAGACACACAGTCTATATCTAGATAGGAAATCTAATAACAAAAAATTAGGTGTATTCCAAAAACAGAATAGGAAAATGAAAATTCACCCTCCATGTGAACAGTTCAGCTTTTTTTGAGTCTTGGTGTGGTGTTCTCACATCAGCATGGACATAGGTTCTGCACGTACCTTTTCAAAAGAGAATAATCACAGAATCACAGAATCATAGAATTGCAGGGGTTGGAAGGGACCTCGAGAGATCATCGAGTCCAACCCCCCTGCCAGAGCAGGTTCCCTACAGCAGGTTGCACACGTAGGCGTCCAGGCAGGTCTTGAAGATCTCCAGGGAAGGAGACTCCACAGCCTCCCTGGGCAGCCTGTTCCAGTGCTCCGTCACCCGCACTGTGAAGAAGTTCTTCTGCATGTTGGTGCGGAACTTCCTGTGCTCCAGCTTAAGGCCATTGCCCCTTGTCCTGTCCCCACTGACCACCGAAAAGAGGTTCCCCACCTCCATATGCCTCCCGCAACTAAGATACTTATAAACATGGATCAGGTCCCCTCTCAGCCTTCTTTTCTCCAGGCTGAACAGACCCAGGTCATTGAGCCTCTCCTCATAAGGGAGATGCTCCAG
>WBMW01003943.1:14876-43960 GCA_013396635.1 Penelope pileata | reverse complement strand
TTGCCCTTCTTGAAGACCGGAGTGACATTGGCTATCCTCCAGTCTTCAGGCACTTCTCCCGTTCTCCAAGACCTGTCAAAGATGATAGAGAGCGGTAGGGCAATCACATCCGCCAGCTCCCTCAGCACACGCGGATGCATCCCATCAGGGCCCATGGATTTGTGCACGTCGATCCCAGCCAGACGCTCCCGGACCATCCCCTCCTCAACCAGAGGGAAGCTCTCCTCAACCAGATGGAAGCCCTCCATTTTCTGGACTCTATCACTCACTTCCAGGGTTGGGGAGTCCCGAGGGGGAGTCTTAGAAGTGAAGACTGAAGCAAAGAAGGTATTCAATATCTCCACCTTCTCAGCATCCTCCATTGTCAGGACACCCCCCTCATTCAGCAGGGGACCCACATTTTCCCTAGGCTTCCTCTTACTATTGACATACTTAAAAAACCCCTCCTTACTTTGCCAATTTAAACTCCAGTTGGGCTTTGGCCTTTCTTGTCATATTCCTGCAGTCCCTAATAATAACACCAGTGGTTTCTCCACAGCACTTCTGGAGGAAAACAGTTTATTGAAAAACAAGAAATGGCTTTTAGGTTGCTTTTCTTTCTTGTTTTGTTAATGCTAAATGTCACCTTAGAGGGGAGGTTCATCAAAAATCTAAGTTGTCAGACCCCCCACCTCAGGCTAAGCCCTAATCCTCTTGTGGGCTGTGGATACCCCAGTAAAAAGCAGCAGGTGCTTCCTCACTCCTGCAGGTGTCCTCAATAGACAAAGGGGTGTTCATATTTAAATTTCATATTGATAAGGGTTATCAGAGAAAGTCCCAAATGAGTGAAAAGTAGTAACAGTTATGGAAGCTTCCATATAAACTTAGGCACACATCCTCTCTTACATGTCTCTTCCCTTTCTCATGTCCTCTAGATGTGCAAATAAACGACTAGTGCTGCTTACACAGTGAGCAAGGTTTTATCTTGCCCAGATGCCAGATCTGCTCTGTGGGCCAAAGGTCTGCCTCTTGCTAGACTGGGCAAAAAATGTTCAGATAAGACAACAGGTGCAAATGGTGCTGCTTTACCTTGCTATGGCTAACTTTGGGGTGCAAGGCAGAGCCTGCTTTCCCAGGACAGGTATTAGAGGAACATTTTGTTTAAATAATAGATTTTACCTTTATTTGTTTTTTGAGAACCAAAAGACATTCATACCTGAATACAATCATACACCAACTTTATCTGGCTTTGCACTCTGTAATATGGCCGCCTGCAGAGTTACTCCTGAACTGGATTTTTATAAGCAAAGAGCAAGTTGGCACAGCTGTTATTTGGTACAACGAAACTCCCTGACCTGCCCTGAGCCACCCATGCACGTCAACATGGCAATGATGTGCACTGACACAGGATGATGCTGACCAGCCTTCCTAGCAGCCACATGGGCCGAGGAACACCTGCAGTGACTCCCTGAAAGCCTTCTTCCATGTAGACATTTCTCTGGCTCCTCCCTTGTCCTGAGACTTCTTGCACCCAGAGTAATAGAAGAGAGGCAGCAGACAGACCTTTGAACAAGAGTGGTTTGGGGTGGCAGGAGGAATGCTGATGGGGAGTCTGAGGAGTCTGGGGCATGAGGTTGCACTGTGGTCTAGACTGCGCTAGAGGTCTTTTCCAGCCATTTTGTGATCTAAGCTGTCAGATCACACCTTCAAATTGAATAATGCTTACTCACTTTAATATATAAAAAAGAGGTTTTTCTCATAATTGAAAGTACTGCTTTGCATTGCAATGCCACTCGGAAAATCAAGTCTTTTTCCAAGTATTTTTAGGATAGGAGATGGAAAATAGGATACAAAATGCTGGAAAACGGATTTTTTAACTTCTGTATCTAAAAACATGAGAGCTTTAATTACTTTTAAATTTAAAGAATTGTTCTTACAGAAATTTTGTCTGCTGTTGGTAGCTGTTTATCACTGTTGAACAATTTAGTTACACACCTTATTAAAAATGTAATATACGTAAAATAAAATATATATCTGATAATGTTGGAATTTTCATGGAACATCAGTTGCCTTTTTTATGCACTTAAATTACTGCATCTTAGGTTAATGAAGAGATCTTTTTTTCCTGAATACATTATTGATGAGAAATTCAGTGGGTATGTCTGCTAAAGGTCATGGTAACATTGTGGGATTTTTTCATTCTTCATCCAATCTTTAAGGCAACAATGACAGCAACAAAATTTGTAAGATCATTAACACGTTTAGAAACAAAACATTAGCTGTACTTTCATTTAATTGGCATTTCTTTCTTTCTAGATTAAAAAGTCTGCCTTGGAGCCTGAACATATTACACGTATTTCATGATTTTTATGCTGCTGATTCTAAGAACAAAATAATGATTGCTGTCACCTCCCACAGTGTCTGTGTATGCACTCTGAATCATACATGTGTCCCAGGTGGAAGACAGCATGGTGAAGAAAATAAATTTGTTTAAAAGCAAAGCTTTCCTCTCCCTCTAGCCTTCAAACCAATGCAAGATCACAGGTAACAGTATCTAAAAAAGACCTCTCCTCCGTGATCCATTTGAAAACACACAGATTTTTGCATTCTTTTAAGTTGCAGTTAAACATTATAAAATTTCAAACCCTAATATAATTTGAAACTGAGGCCCTGCATTTTCTAATTGAAAATCAGACACTGATGGAGGAGGGCAGAAGGAAAGGATGTAGAGTGAGAAGAAAGGAGTACTTTTTTTCAGTAAAACAATGTTTTTGTCTGAGATTTTTTTTGTGAATCATTTGTTTTGGAGACAGAACAATGAAGGAGGACAGTGGAATACTGAGATGCTAATCAGGAAGAGAGGTTGTCCTCCCTCACAAGTTGGAGCATCACTGCAGTTCCCCTTTTATTCATGAATTTCAATTCTTAAGAGATACATTAATTTGGGTGATATAAAAAGAAGTCTTACATTACAGTTTTACCATGGTAATTGTCTTTTTGTTTTTAATTCATAAGTTTTACACCTTGATGCTTTTCTTCCTTCTGTGTACTTGCCACTGTCTTAGTTCTCAGCTGCAACATGGAGGGCAACATTATTCCTGAATGGTCAGATGGTTCCAATTGTCTTTTTTACAAGCCTCTTATTCTCCAACATAATAACATCTCTTTAATCACTGCTGTACTATGATGGACGTGACACAGGATTTATCTTTATCAGTTATCTTCGAAATAATGAAGTGCTATAGAGGCACTCATTATCACACATTTTTTATAATGCCTAAACATTTCCAACTATTCCTATCCTACCTGGAATGATTTTGGAACCAGTGTCTCTTCTGGTATCTCTTTATTCATTAGGTTTTCATTTTGTTTTATATATTTTTCTCCAAAAATTGCGCTGAATATTGCTCATTTTGCCTTTCAATTTATTGTTTTATGTCACAGATCATTTTTTCATCATGTATTATTTTTACTTACACAGATTAAGGGAACTTAAATAATGAACACACAATGTACTCCTAAATGATTGTAATCAAAGTGACTAGAATGCTGACTGACGTAAAATAATATACAGCAAAAGATCAAAGAAAAACAAACATGCAAAATGAATTGAGTAGAATTTGTTTCTATTTCCATCCAAATAATTCTTTATACCAGCTGCCTGTCTGGCAAACTTTTGTACCTGTATATGGGAATATTAATCTGAGTAGCTGTCAGAAATTGCACAATAGATTTGAGGGAAAACAGGAAAGTGGCCATGTCTCTCTGATGATAACTGCTTGGTGCCAGTCCAGAGGTGTTTCTGGCTGAACAAATCTCAGTTAAAATGACTTCAGTAGGCTTGCTTTATCAGAAAGTAATATTGCACAGACCTTCAGGAGCATCGGGGGCTGGGAGATCTTCCTTCCAGTTGCGTAGCAAGAGATTTTGCACACTCAATGCCTCCTGACTTGCAAAAGGGGTCTCAGGACCATCGGGATCTTACTTGATCATCAATAAGAAAGGGTTCTCTCAGCTGAAGTTGACAGCGGGACCGCGTGCGGCTCGGCTGCAACAAGGGATCCTGGCAGAGAGGTAAACAAACCCCAAATCCCAAAACAACAGCTTAACCCACTGCGCAGAGCCATTCGGTCAGCACGGCAGCCCCAGTCCCCCTGAGCAGGCAGGAGCCAGGCTTGTGCAGCCGCGGGTGCTGAGGCAGCATGGGTGGAGCCAGGAGTGACAGCGGAGGCTTTAAAAAGCCCAAGCTAAGCCTAAGCTGACACCAAGCTGAGTGGTCCAGTTAACACGTTAGAAGGAAGGGATGCCATCCAGAGGGACCTTGATAAACTCAAAAGGTGAGCCCATGTGAAACTAATGAGGCTCAACACAGCGAAGCGCAAAGTCTTGCACTTGGATCGAAGTAATCCCAGATATGTATACAAACTGAGAGAAGAGATTCTTAAGAGTAGCCCAGCTGAGAAAGACCTGGGGGTCCTGGTGGACAAAAAACTGAACATGAGCCAGCAGTGTGCTCTTGCAGCTCGGAAGGCCAACAGTATCCTGGGCTCCATCAGGAGAGGGGTGGCCAGCAGGGAGAGGGAAGTGATTGTCCCTCTCTACTCTGCCCTCGTGAGGCCCCATCTGGAGTACTGTGTCCACATCTGGGGCCCCCAACACAGGAAAGACATGGAACTGTTGGAGGGGGTTCAGAGGAGGGCCACAAAGATGATCAGAGGGCTGGAGCACCTCCCCTATGAGGATAGACTGAGGGAGCTGGGCTTGTTCAGCCTGGAGAAGAGAAGGCTGTGGGGGGACCTCATAGCGGCCTTCCAGTATTTAAAAGGAGATCATAAACAGAAGGGGAACCAACTTTTCAAAAGGGTAGACAGTGATAGGACAAGGGGGAATGGTTTCAAGCTGAAGGAGGGAAGGTTTAGATTGGACATCGGGGAAGTTCTTTACCGAGAGAGTGGTGAGGTGCTGGAACAGGCTGCCCGGAGAGGTTGTGGATGCCCCAACCCTGGCCATGTTCAAGACCAGGTTGGATGGGGTCCTGGGTAACCTGATCTAGTACCTAATCTGGAGGTTTGTGGCCCTGCCTGTAGCAGGGGGGATGGAACGTGGTGATCCTTAGGGTCCCTTCCAACCTGGGCCATTCTATGATTCTATGATACAGGATAAATCACTATCCCACTGAAACTCATAGGATTTTTCAAGCGTGCCTTTGACAAGTCACAGTTGCCATTTGAAGGAGTGAATAAACTGTGGGGCAGAGGGGATGCTACGGTTATTGCTGCAAAGGAGTTCACAGTTCTCTGCACAAGGAATGTCACTGTTGTATCCTTGTCAGTCATTTAAGCACGGGCAAAGAGACAGTTGGTATTCTCCTAAAAACTTCCTTCAGCATTATATAATTTCTTTCCAGATGTGGGATGCTGCAGCAGAGAGTGATTCCACAGCCATGTGGTGCATTGCACTGGCAGCCACAGGAGCCAGGTTTCCTGGTGCTGGCTGAGGTAGTATCTCTCATTCATAATGTGATATTTTTAGCATACCAGAAAATGCTAATTATGGGAATCTCTCAGACCAAAAATCATAATCAAAATCTGTGAATGTAATAATATATATTCCAGCATTCCTAGGATATTTTTGGGAGTTTATTTTAAGAAGTATGTTTAGTGTGCTAGAAAATCAGCCCAGTGGGAAAAGATGCTTTCTGAAGGTTCAGAGAGAGACTGAACAGCACTAATTTTTCCATTGTAATTCTTCATTGCTCACTTCACTCTCTAGCAGTCAACCTAGAGACTATATAGCAGGAAGCAGGCTGGGGACAATCAATTAACATTGATTATTATGCTGCATAAGCCTGGCAAATAATACATTTTGTATTTGTTGTTGTACTTATATTTCTTTATTACAGAGAAAACACTTAATCAAGACTGTAAATAATAATATATTTCAATTATTTCTTCTATCAAGGAAAGAAAATCTCTTTAAAAATCATTAACAAATTATCTAGCAGTTCTAGGTATCTGACATTTCACATAATGGTTGAGAGGAAGTTCTTATATAAAAGTAAGTTTAAACAGAAACAAGTCTAGAATTTACTATTATAAATTATGCAGTAAATGACGTTATTACATTGTCATGTTTCCCATCAAAATTTGTCTATCAACACTTTCAAACAGAATTTTTTTACAAAGTGAAACATTTTACGGATTACTTCATAGAAAAATATGGATGTGTCATTAAGAGAATAAACCACTCCCAATGAAAAGCTTCATGCATAAAAATAAATAAAAAAAAAAAAAAAGATTTTCTCCAACTTTCATTTTTTCACAAATAAACAGAAGGGAAAAGAAAAAGCCGTTCTTTCCGGACCAGCCAAATTACACTTTCAGTTGGGTAAGCAATCTGTCCAAATGTGATCTGAAAATTATATTTCCAAATGTGTTATAAAAACACATTTTATTTCCAAAATTGCAGATATCTATTAATAATTATCTGAAGCTTGTATTCAGTACCAACACAACATTTTTGATGTGTCTCCCAACAGAATAGTGACAGTATGCAGAAATCCATCTGTCTGCTCAGAAAATGTCAGACACTTTCAGTTCTAGCATACTCTGTCTTTATTTCTAGCAGGAAAACTCTTCCATTTGTTTTCCTGTCTTCAATAGGAAGGCAGTAGCTGTGTGTCTGAAGTAAATTCAGTGTTAAAGAGGCTACCAGCTGAAGCTTTGGTGCTCCTAATAAAACAGTTGTCTGACTAATAACTACATATGTTCTCCATAACACTAATTACTTCTGCTTTCAGAAGTTAAATTAAAATTTATCCATGCAATAAATGACTGTGCAGATGCAGTCTCAGCTGTGAAATTTTAGAACCTGTGTACTTCATTTAAGCTGTAATCACGATTTTTAGTTCTGTTTTTAAAGTTTCATGCATTTATGTCTAGAGTAGTATGTAGGATCATGCATAATGACGCTGAGATGAAATTAGCCCTTTTTTTTGGTCCCTACTTCAAGTTCTCTTGAAGACAATAACTATAATGTAATTCAATTGAAATAGTATTTTCTTTTTCAAAAGTTGCTAAACTTCTAGAATACAGTATATTTCTGTCTTCAAAAGAGCAGCACTGTAGTAGTACTGTGCTTGCATTGTTGGGATAGCAGTGCATTTGAGACAGTCATTTATATTTCATTGCCATAATTTACAGGTTTGATATTTCTTCTGTGCTACTACAGTGGAGCTTTCTCATCTAGTCCACAAAGAAAAAGCTTGGAAGTTGGCTCTTAACTTTTATGAGCTCTCACTGTAGTTACCGAATTCCAGTTCCACTGGAATCTCTGCATTAGCTTTGCACAACTTGGACTGGAAAGTTTGCTTCTCTTGGGTTTTGTTTGTCTGTCTCCTTCCTTGTGTGGCTCAGAGTTTTGCTAGTTCTGAAGTCACGGCTGTCCAGCCTGCTCCACTGGCTGGCCCTAAAGAGCGAGGTTGGGGCCCAGCGTGGCCCCACGCAGTGGGCACAGCCATCCCACAGAATTGCCTGCCCTCTGCCTCTGCGGCTGTGCCCAGCCTTCCATCTGCAGACTGATTCAGCGTTAAGTGCTGCAATACTGAGACAACGTGGCTTATGCAAAACTTTAACTCTACAACAATTGCAAGGAAAATAAACCCAGATACAACACAGTGTATCAGGCTTTTACATTTTTAAAGGTGCTGAAGTCTATACAGAAAATTAATATTGACTTGATTGTGAAGGAGATTGAGTACTGACAAAAATCCCCACAGAATCAATGGAATTTTAGTAGTGTTAAAGACTAAAACACAATGCAGTCTTCTTTTCAAGACAATATCTGACCAAAAAATTCTAAAATGAAGCACTTTGATTTTTTTAAAAAGGAAGATGAGGAAGTTACCGTTCTGAACAGCTTGGATTTTAAAGTCTAAGTTGTGAGCAAAGCCTACCTATTTCAGTACAGTTTTCCCACATTATATCTACTATTGATTTCTAATTAAAGTCGTATTAATTTAAGACATGACTCAGAGCAGTCACGTAAGGTTTATAATAGTAATACCTGATAGCAGGCTTCTCTTATTTTTCTTGGCTCTGAACATCTACTTTCAGTTGCTTTAAACTCTGTGGAAAGTACAATTTATTGAACAGATAGGTGGAAGTAGCAAACAGGCAATTTTTGCACCTTGAGAGCTCCAGAAATGTGGTTAAATAGGAACTGCACTATTTTGGGAAATGGGTTTCAGTTGTGTGCCCTGAGTGCTTCAAAAAAGGCCATGAATTCTTTTAAAAATCTTGTTTTTCTGTTCTCTAGAAATTTAACTTGCTCAGATCAAGCCTCAAAGAAAAATACAAGCCCTTCCCTGGAGAGTGTTCTGGGCTATGTCTTGTTTCCTGTTGTTTAGGTTTTATTTTCATTTTTGGTTGTTTTTTGTTTTTTTTTTTAACTTGGCCTGACAAGCATAAGAGTAAGATGTTATGACAAAGGAAAACTACCTGTCAAAGATTATTCCACAAGCGGAAAATCTCTTGGAAACATATGTAACAAGAAGACTGTTTTAATAATATCACAGCAATGTTTGTTAAAAAACTTTGTTTTTTTTTCTTTTTCTTTTTCTTTTTTTTCTTTTCTTTTTTTCTTTTTTGCTGAGAGCATATTGATCAAAGGTTTAAGACTTTTTTTAAAAAAAATATTCACACATGATATTGATAAAGAGTTGTTTCCAACACTTAACTTCATCAATACAGCCAGCCTAGAGACTAGCTTTGCTGCAAACTGCATTCATTGAACACCTTAACATCTTGATGCAAAGCTGCATAAAGCCACCTGTTGCCAGGTTTGGACTACCTGGCATACAAGAGGGGCTGAATCACAACAGCATCCTTTGAGACACTGTGAGGTGAGACCTTCTTTCTGGAAAATTAAAAAAAAATGAAGAAGAAGCATAAGACAGACTAGTAATTTGCTCAGTGGCTCCAAAGAAGGACCTGGAAATCTCACTGAAACCAGTTCAGCCTCAGAGATGTTAGAAAAGCAATGAATTTTTTCTTTTATGTACAAGATTAGTCTTAGAATATTAGATGTTGGATAGCAGTGGACCCAGATGGATGATAGGATGGACTCATTTTGTTATATGATGTTTTGAAGATAAAACACTTTAAAATGTGGTAAATGGGGTATTCATATTTTAAATACTTGGGCTACCTGCACACAAATTGAAAGATGAAAAAACACAGGGTTTTTTATCTGAACAAATGATGCTTCTTGTATGCGTAAGTGCTAGAACAGAGAATAAATCTAATGGAGATATGCCTTCTCTTGACTACAGCCTTCTAAGTGATTAAACGTTAAGTTTTTATGTTCAATTGTCTACTGCTGGGCAGTTGTGGAACTTGACGACAAGCACTTTAAAAGTTTATGAATCATGCCTGTGAAATGGCTGTGCAAATGGATTTTGTGCTGAAAATTCTTTTTGTTGGTGACAGACTGCCAAAGGAAATTTTATACTTTCAATTGGTTATCTGCTTTTTCGGCAACTGAGTGGCTTGCAATAAACATTCATTGTTTCCTACATCCATTTGACCATTTGCTCAGTTTTTCTAATGAAAAAAAGTTAATGGATATCAAATGAAAACACAGCTAACAAATGAGGTAAATACCAATATTATCTATAACCACACATTTGTGTTGTGCATATCTAAATCAAAGACAGGTCTCAAAGTTGTTCAAATTGATATGTAATGGATTTTCTAGAATTTGATGCCCTCATAGTCTCACATAGAGGTGCTGTGTATGCAGAGTGTGGCACTAAGGGCTGCCACAGTGACAGGGACTGTGACTGGTGTTAGTTGTGTACTAGCTCATCTCCTCCTGCTGTCAGCAATGCTGCCAGGACTGCTCAGCCCACAGCCAAAGCCTCTGTTCACCCTCCACACATTCCTCGTATGCACATAGGCTGTAGAGCTGCTCACAAATAAATAAATATATAAATAAAAATAAAAACACCTGCAGGGTTGTTTCTGCCAACCTAGAACAGTAGTGCATGGAGTTAGGAAATCTGAAGCTTACCATCTGACCACGCTTTGGAAATAGGACATTAATTATGAGATCTTAAAGGTTTTGTAGTATTAAAATAAGAGGTAGAGAAAGGCATTTTTTTTCTGTTTGGTAACACCTTCCACTTTGTGTAGATGAACACCCACTGCACAATATGTGTGTCAACAGAAGATCTAACTCGTGCAATTCCTTCCTGGACAGCAAATACAGCTTAAGTGCTGTGTGATTTCATTGTCATGTGCCACCGTGCAGTAAGCTGATGCTTTTATTGGACTATTCATGAGAAGTGACATGCCCTTCTTCCAAGGAACAGAGGCAGCAGAAGGATCCCACATACTTCCTCATTTCACAGCACTTCAGTTTACCTTAGAAAGTCACTACAGTTAGTTGAGTTCATGATTTTTAGTGCCATCTCTAATAAAAATTAAACAAGTCAAACCACAGCCTTTCATGCACCCTGAGATGAATCAATCTAATTCTGTTATGCCATTTTCTAACAGTTTTGATAAACGATTTCTACCTTCTCTGTCTGCCTAGTTATATAAACAAGTTTAAAGTGACTTAGTGCTGCAATCTGAGTAAAAAAACTATTTTCATACAATTTCAGGAACAAGACTGAAAAATATTCAACATCTACAGAATCAGGTTTTTAAAGCTCAAAAGAATTGAAAAAACTTGCAATAATGTCATGCCCAATCCCTCTACTATTACAAGTAGCCTTAGCCATTGCATGGTTTCTTTTCATATTTAACTGAAACAAGTTGTCAGATTTTCAAATTAAGATATTGTATTGGGAACGAGGTTTGCCTCTGATAGCAGATGAATCAGTTATTTCAGGTTTCTAACCAGCTCCTTCTCTCTCCAGCAGCTGAAAATACGGTCCTGCTTGGTGGTGCTAAATGTAGGGAAAGGAAAGGGAGGGAAAGCATCATGAAGAACAAATTGTCTTGCATACCTTTTGTGTTCACTGTAGCATCATCACATTGAAGCCCAACTCTGGAACGGCATTTCCCTTTCATGTGCGATTACAACAAGCAGAGTCAGTAGACTTCATGAATGAAGATCAGCCTCTGGATTGAGATACCATTGTACTTATTGGAAGGAAACCTTGGGAGCAGTAAAGGCGCATAAGGAATGCGGGACAAGAGCTCCGGGTGTGGACTGTTGTCTGTGTAAGACAACGACTATGTTTATCCTGTGATCCTCAAGACAAGGATGTCTCTGCCCTTCAAGATAAGGAAGATACTGAAGGAGCTGCTCAAGTCTTGTTGTTCTTAGATAAATTGTTAGCCAATGATTTATGAGTAGAAAAATACTGTTTGTAGTTATTGGTTTTGCATGTTGTTGCATCAGCCAGAAAGGCGTATAAAGGCCCAGCTAGCTTTTCGATAAGGGGAACATGTGAAGAAGAACATGAAGGAGAACATGTAGAAGTAATCTTTGAACCCATCTCAGAGTCCGTGTGGTTATTACACCACACTTCCGTATTCCAACGCATCACAACCCACAATCATTTCTTAAGAAAGTTTTCAGAATAGGTCTTTTGTTTTAGCTTTCAGAGCATATATTGCTGTCTCATTTGAAAGTATTCTTACAGTGTTATATTAACTGAAATTACAGGAAAATAAGCACATGGAAAATAACCATTTTTAAGAAAACGTATTAGGCTGATTTTCCCTCTGGTACAAATGCATGAGACAAAGGCCTAAGAAAGAAAAAAATGAACAACTTTGGAAGGAGAGCAAGGTCCTTCAGACAAACAGAGAGATCCGAAGTGTTATGACAAAGAATCAGAACAGTGTCTGGAGAGACCTGGGTGTACTTGGAGCTGAAAAGTACAGAGGTTTTTACACAGAATCATTGAAAAGAGATTTATTGTACTTTTCCTTTTGTGTGGCTTAAAATTCCTCCAAACTTAAACCAGTATCAAGTACTCTTCATTAGTCACTGCATTCATTAAGGACGAACTGTCAAGTAAAAGTATAGCAGCTCTGGGCTTGTAGCTGCGCTGGGCTCCAGGCGGCTGTTGTGTGAGCTGTGATGAAAAGCCCTTAGCAGAACTGAAATGAGAGTGTTGTTTTTGTTACATGTCATATTGTCCCTGCCTGAGTTATTTCTAGTGAATGTTATAATCCCTTAGTTTAACCCTCCGTTTAAATCAAAGTATATAAATCAATAAAGGAATATTTTTACGTGTGCTTGAGTCTAAATTCTTTCCTTATTTACTTAACTGCTTTGTAGATAAATGTTTCTTACTTACTATTTTTTGCACTTTATGTAGAGAAGTAAGAGGTGAGATAATTACTTGACCTTGAAATCCTGAGGGAGACATCCAACATTTTCAGATTTTTCCCTCATTCTAGCCATTCTTGGTGAAAGCAGTGGAAAATATGACTTTACTGGGAAAGAAGAGAGATCAATATTTCCTATTATTTATTTATATAGTTGACTACATTGAAATACATCAAACTGTAGTTCTGAAAAGCTTCATATTTCTTACTGACAACTGATCAAATACTTGCAGTGAAAGCCATTACCAAATCCCATGTGCAGTATTCACCATTTGTGTAGTATATTTACAGTTCTTTACAAAGCAAATTGTGGAAGGGCAAGTGATTTGCCTTAAGGAGTAATCCAAGAGACTGGTTTTCTTTAAATGTAGAGTTGCACAAGCTGGTTATGGAAGGAAGCCAATTTGGAAACTGAGTTAACTCTCCAGAAGAAAGACACTGCTCCAAAGGGAGAGACATTTTGAAAACTTTTTTAAAATATGAACAGGAAAGTCTCAGTGTTGCAGATGCAACCATTTTCAGTTGCTATATTAATTGTTTTTGAGCTCACCACTGTCCGGATTTTGTAGAGATATGAACAAGCCTGGAACAATGGCTGCACCATAAAATAGTTCTAAAGGCTCTGCAACCAGTGATCCAAACTCTAGCTCAGCGGCAGTTAAAATATTTCCAGTGTCAGAGTAGGTGCAATATACAGCCAGTGGGAAAGGGGTACTGCCAAAGTTAAAGCTGGCTGAACTTTCTGCATCCCCCACCAGCAGGAGACAAAGAAAAATGCAGCGTTATCTGTGTAGAAAGGTGTACTTCTAAACTCTATTCTGCCTTTTACAGAGAACCTCCAGCTTGCTCTGAACAGAGATTAGAGGAAGCACCATGAAAACCAGAGGAAAACCAGAGTGGGTAGGGTGTCCGAAGTCATCAGTAGGAAATAAAGTGAAGAAAGACAGTTTCTAAATCCTTTGAAGAGAAATTAAAGGACACTGGCCTGCTTGGGCCACTTAGAGGGGAAAGTATTTAATATGCAAGAAACATCCTGGAGGAAAGCACAAAGAAAGGAAAGAGGGAGAGAGTGAAGGATAGTGTCCCTGCCATAGCAACATTTACTTTTTAAATCTGTATAGGAATGCAAAGTTTGATTTGTATATGGAGAAATGTATGGAATATTAGCGAAGAAAGTGGCACTGATGCCACTTGGCTCACAGGCTTTGGGCTTGCAAACACAAGAAAAACCCAAAACATGAGGGATGTTTGCAATGCTGTGTACATGTTTGGCTTTAAATGACATGGCCAGGGGATAGAAGCAGCATACACACCATGATGCCAATTATCTCCTTCAGAGAGCTCTGCTTCAGCTGGGACATTGGGCCAGGTCCCTACCACTGGTGATGAGAGGAGGTGTCCACATAGCTGATGTTGAACCACTACCTATCTGCATACTGTTTGACACGTAGGAAAAAGCAGAACTGGCTGCAACTAAGGACTGATTCCAGGACAGCACTAAGCCTTAATCAACAGAAATCTTAATCTGGATACACTGAGTGCAGAACAAAAATTTCTCAAACTGCTTTTCCAGAGTGGGTGTTATGCTGTGGATTACTGGAGGACAATAAAAGAGTTACACTATTGTAAATAATTCCTTGTGTTCCTCATCATTTGAAAATCCTAATTTTACAATGGAAGATAAACCAAATCGCACCTACTCAGTTTTGCTTAGGCTGTGCTTTCGCTTTTGATGTGAGTTCTCAGTGAAGGACCTTTTGAAATTCATCTTGAGGCCCTCAAAGAGTCTGTTCAGCTAATGTTAATAAATGATGGTCTGAGGTGAGAATATAGGAGAGTCACCCATTTTTTCCCTTTCACAGCACATTATAAAGCCTTTTAGTAAAACAATGGAAATTTTTGGAAGAATATTATTTGTAAATACTGCTTTTCCTGTCTAACTCATATCTCTGATACTGTCAAGAGATGTGGTTGTCTCTGAAAGACTGTCTTGTGATGGAAATTGTAGCACAATGCAGCGTTTCCTGCATGGAAGCCTCCTGCTCCCTTTCATGTACTGCACTCCCTCACAATGTCCCCTTCCTCCCTTCACCTTACTTCTTAAAGTGTCATCCATGGCAGCCACTGACCACGCATGCAAAGCAGCTTTGCTCCCAAATGGTGCAGAGGGGACACCATGACTACATGGAGACAAGGGAGGAACAGGGACCTCATTTGGTCCCAGCCTGTTAGTTAACTCAGGAGAGAGCAACGGGAGCAGTGATAAAAAACACAACAGGGCAGGAGAGGACTAGGTAGGCCTAAAGAGGACAGGGCATAGCATACATTACAATGCCACCATATTGTGATAACAGTAGTATCCTTGTCTGTACACATTGATACTGTTAGAAATTGCATCCATTTAGCATGATGACAGTACTACAGTATCCCTGTCTTACTCAATAGTATTTTCTTAGTAGGAACTAACCAATTAAAAAGGCAACAGATACATATATAATTTGCAAAGTTATAAAATTGCCATTCTGCCTTGTATTTTGTGTCTGTTTGGCAGCATATCTTTATGTAAGATTAGATAAGAATCTGTAGCTGCTTTTGGGGATGGACTCGAATTCTGCAAAGCTGACCAAACTAGAAGGACAACTCCGTTGTTTTCTCAGTTTATTTTGCTGGAGGAAGGAGGCTAAACAATTATTAGTTGCAGAAAGCAAGGCAGTATCTTTGACAGTAACGATTCAAGCATACAGTCCTAGATGCAAACTACCGAGATCTCCCTGGAAAAATTAAAGTGACATCTGCCTAATTACAAGGAGTTTTGTCAAGAATCAGATTTAAATTTATGCTGAGGTCTGAATATTACTTTATTCAGTTTGTATAATCAGGCAAATGATGACATAAAATACTTATATACATGTAGGTTGCTCTGAAAGTAATGCCTCCTATCAATTTCCATGGAAACTACAACAGATACAATAATGTTATCTGATAGAACAAACTTTCAGAGACAAAATACTCCTTTTCAACATAGTCATCACCATTAGCTATGTATTTTTGCTAGCAATGAACAAGAGCCTGCATGACATGCTCATGAAAATTCGCATGACTGTCTGGAACATGGCTTGTCTTTCACATCGCTGTCACCAGTCCAGAATACAACACCCACCACCACATTGTGCTCACATACACTGTTTGGTTTCCAGAAATGTTCAGCAAGCATGGGTGAATGTCAATGGGTATAATTTTTTTCCACATGAGGGAATTCAGTTCCACACTCTTGCTTCATACACACTTCCATGTCAGACTCTATTTGATCAGAGTGTCCCTCTTCTGCCATCTGTCGCATGGCAACAACAGGGAATGGAATATTGGTGGGAAAGTTCAACCTCTACTATTGTACCACCAACATCCACCTCTGATGTCATAGACCAACAGAATAAAATAGGAGGCATTACTTTCAGAGCTGGCCTACTATATTTTAAAGAGTTTATTAACTCTCGGTGGCAAACAAAGATACAATTTATTCTGATGATGCTGGAAGATAAAGATGTATATGGATATAAGCCCTAACTGTATTCATTTACATGAAAGAAAACTGATACAAAAATGTTGCATTTCATCTCTGTGTACAGCCTGAAGCAATAAATCAAAAAAACTTTGATTGCTTTTGACATTTCAGTACATTTACTATCCGTGTTTTCAGATCTGTATCTGCAATTCAGTGAGGCAATGTTCATTATATGGTGTAAGCAGAAAATAAAGTGCCTCTTTCCTCTTGGTATTAATCCACAGGAACGTCTCCTCTAACAGTAAAAATCAATGAAAAGGAAAGGTAAGGGAGAAAAGAGGGAAAAAAGTATTGCTTTTTTTATGAATTCAAGGTAAATAAAGTGATGTACAGAATTTAATAAATAATATTTTAACATGTATTACATAAAAGGAAGTTAATAAGTACTTTTATTTTGGTCATGAGCTTTTCCTGTCTCCTGCCCTTTGTTTGGATGAATGGTATTATTTCCTAATGAAGGTAAGCTGGAAAAACAGGAGAAAGTGTCAGCCTTTTCATATATAAGGCTATGAATCCTTAGAGGAAAGAAAGCAGCAAATTGCCATGACACACGGGAGATGAAATTACAAATATCTACAGCTGGTTTTATTTGACCTTGACAGACTTGAAACGTGGGTCCATGTGAACCTCAGGAAGGTCAACAGGCCAAGTGCAAGGTCATGCACCTGGATCAGTGTGATCTCAAGCACAAATACAGTCTGGGCAATGAGTGGATTGAGAGCACTGAGGAGGACTAGGGGAATTGGTATCCAACGTAAGTCAACCATATATGGGGCTATATCAAAAGAAGTGTAACCAGCAGGTCAATGGAGGTGATTCTCCCCCTCCGCTCTCATGAAATCCCACCTGGAATACTGCATCCAGGTCTGGGATTTCCAGCACAAGGAGGACATGGGCATGGTGGTGGGGCCACGAGGATGGCCAGAGGGCTGGAGCACTTCTTCTATGACAACAGGCTGAGAGAGTTGGAGTTGTTCAGCCTAAAGAAAAGGAAGCTCCAGGGAGCCATTATAGCGACTTTTCAGTACAGAAGAGGGACTCACAAGAAAGCTGGAGAGGGTAATGGCTTTAAACTAAAAGAAGGTAGATTTAGATTAGACATTAGAATAAAATTCCTGGATGATAAGGCACTAGAACAGGCTGCCCACAGAACTTGTGTGGATGTCCCATACCTGGAAGTGTTCAACGGGAGGTTGGATGGGGCCCTGAGCAGCCTGATCTAGTGGAATGTGGCCCTGCAAGGAAAGTTGTAACTAAATGACCTTTAAAGTCCCTTCAAAATCATTCTATGATTCTGTGATTTAAAAAAGGAAAAAAAAAAAAAAAAAAACTTAAAGGAAAAAAGTGTAAAAAAACGTGCAATTCTTTCTTAATTTCTGATGCTGAGTCAGATGAATCAGTCTTCAGATTTGCTAGTGAAGTTTATTAATTTTGTAGCTTAACTAGGTATGTTTGCTTTAGTTGCTTAGTTGTTTTACTGAGACTGAGGCTAGTCTTTTATAGGCTGAGACTAGTATGATAGTTGCCCCTTTATATCGTTTGCTCCTTTGTACATTTGTTTTATAACATATCTTTATAGGGTATCTCACCTTACTCATTTTCTCTCTAAATGAAACAATATTTCAATTTCCTTCCATATAGCAGCCATTCTGTAATCCTAATAACATATCTTGTCTGTTTGTAAACCTCTTTTATTGCTGTCATATCCTTTTCTGAGATAGAATGATAAGAAGTGAGCCTAATATTCCAAAGAAAAGCATATAATTGATCCTCATAATAACATTATAATATTTTTTGTACTGTTTCCTAGCTCATTCCTTCCAGCAATACTTTGGTCTTCAACAATTATTAGAGCAGAAAACATGAGCATCTCAAATTTCGCTTCCCTTTTACAACAGCTTGATATTTTTCAATAATTCAATTCAGTGACAGCTGTATTCCCTTCCTCCAAGCATTCTGACCTGTCTGAAGGTGCTCATGGATTTCTGTAGTTGCATTTACAGTTCAAATGTTTGTTCCTCAAATATCTATGCTGAAGTAGCCCATGTTGCATTGCAAGCAAATCTCTTTCCAAGCAGTGCCCATAGAGAGCTTTTTCTCACAACTTTAGAAGAATAATTAAACAGACAAAAACAAAATGAGAACAAAAAAGTGGTGAGGTCTCAGGTTTACTTTCCATTAAAGCTCCCTGAGGAGGCTGCAAATGAGTCAGAATAACTTCTTCTTACTGATTTTTGTCTACTGGTTGTCAAGAGGAGATAAAAGTTCCTATTAAATGTTCTGAAAGATAAGAAATGCTATTCATATGTAATAAAAGATTTTCTGGGGGAAAAAAAAAAGCAATAGTCTCAAATACATCCTCCTCCTGTTTAAACTGGAAGACAGTACTCAGAGGCTGACATCTACACCAAGAGACTGACAGCAGCTACTCTGACAGCTCTCCTCAGCACCTAACCAAGTCCTCTCAAGGGGTTCAGTGCTTGTATGCCTGTCTTCTCTCTTCCTCTCTTACTTCCTTACTATTTTCTTCTCTCTTTCAGTATCCCTCAGCTCCTTGTCCCCATCTTCCTCTTCACACACAGGTCCCCTGTTCCATCCTACAGCAGCTACACCATCTCCTGTCTCCCATTTTGCTCCAGGAACTGATCAGGATAGCGGCAGAGGAAGGTGCTCACACCAATACCCCATCCCCTCCATCACTCCTCCTGATTCTGGTCTGGACTGAGTCCCTATCTTGGCATAAGTCCAAGTAGTTGTCCCCCACAAAAGAGTACAGCCATTTTATTTCTGCAGTCTCTTTACCCTTTTGATTCCCCCCACGTTTCTACTTCAGAAAGTCCACATAGGTGACACAAATAGACATGCTTTTCTATAGCCTTTTGCAATTCATTGCATCCATTGCCTTTTCAGAAGTCTTGTGGTGTAACACTTATCATTCTTCCTTCAGGTGCGATTATGATAATTCTCTTTAAAAAACAATCAGGATAAATTTATGCTGCTTAATATTTCCAGATTTATTATTTTCTCTTTCTATATAAGAACATTTCTCTTGCTGTTTTTCCAGAGTGGAATCCTTACATATATATACTAAATATATTTATTATAAACTGTTGCCTGTATTTCCTCACATACTGGTGTACTTCTCAATTAAATGACTCATAGAGATCAATGACTCAAAGGCACTTTATATGCAGATATATTCTATATTTATCCTGCAGACCACCCACTGCCAGCAAATACAATTTGGGACATGCTGGTGCATTGGCTAGGCTGAGTTTTTCCTCTTCATCCACAAGCATACCTTTCTGTCACTGCCTATCTTTTACTCAGAATAATCACGTTTAGCTGAAGAACAAATTGCAGAAGATTAAATAATGAGATTGTATTCTATGGGAATGAGTTTTTTCTGGGCTTCAGAAGAAAGGCAATGCCAGAGCAGTAAAATCTGGAAATAGTTTTGAAAGAAGAAGAAGCCTTGCTGTGATGTGATTTGTAGCAAGATGTGATGCAGTCACAATCACTAAGTATTTGTTGTGCTAAAAGGTGTTTTACTACCATACAAAGAAGGATTCGAATTTTTCATCAAATCATATTTTGAATTTCTCGTGCTAGGCTTGTCTGAATTTTCAAATTTAATTTTCTTGGAAAAAAAAAGTGTGGCATATTTTTTCTGTCCTTTCTGAAAGATCATAATAATTTATGCTCTTGGTCAAAATATTGTTTTTAATTTTGGTATCTTAGTTTTATATACAAATATTTTTCATTTGCATTGCAATTAAAACTGAATACTGGATTTTATAACAGCACAAAAAGGATGTGTTTGTTCTGAACACTAAGACAAAATATTCCAGTGAGGTAGCAATTCTCTCCAACCAAATTAATAATGAAATGAATTCAGGGTAACTCAACAGTATTAACATGTACTGTTGTTATACTAGTGACTGCCATTTTTGACAGCGAAAAACAACGAAATAAAATACGTAACTTCGAGGCTTGGAAACAATTTTGAGCTCTTCCAAGCAATTTAAAATCCAAATGTCAAGTTTCTGTATTAAAGAATGCTTTAGTAGTGCCAGAAGGGGAAAGGTATTTGAAGAGAGTGGAAAGGAAAACTATAGTGATTAATTTCACTAGTTTTTTTACATGTATTTTTTAGACAGACATTACAGAATGAAAGTGGATGCGCTGCATAAAGTATGTTATGTTAATGTTCCCCATGTGGGCAGCAGAGCACCCAGAATACTTTTTCAAGCTTCACAGCAAAGTCATGAGAGCAAAAAGTGATGGATTGCACCGAGCTTTGCAAAGACAAAGCAGTTTTGACAACAAAACCTCTTGACAAGTGCCTGGGCAGAGCAGAAGGGCAGCCCTGGGCTCTGTCCTTTGGCAGGGAAGGCAGTGGGATGGTGCAAATTCCTGGCCAGCTGGCGTAGCACCGGGTATTGAGAAGGGTGTTGAGGCAGCAAGCTTCACTGTGAATGTGTGAGACGTGACAGCTCAGAAAATGTAAAGCTCAGGGCGTGTACATGTCAGGATGTACATATCCTCACTGCAAGATTTCTCAGTGACCTTTCAAAAACTGTTACTAAGCTAGAGGAATTTCAGTCAATTTCTTAGTAGTCAGGACAACCAAGTCTATTGTGTAGCTGCTTACATGTGTATCTCAGAACATATTAAGGATGTTGGGTTTAGGCAGCAATATTTTTAATGCACCTATCTTTCTTCAATAGTCTCACCCAACAGCTCCAGTAGAAGCAGCCAGCCCCTCTCATGGTCCTATGTGGCTTCTAGAGGCAGACATTTAGCAAGGAAATGTATTTTGAATTTATTCTCCTATGAGCTTTAGGCACTGAGATATATGAATTTTCAGTTCATGCAATTTGGAGAGTATTTTTTTCTTAAATAATCATTTTTTAAGTCTGCTCTAGACTAATGGGGTGCTGAGGCTAGGAGGGAACACCACGATTAACAAGAGTCCACATCAGCACTCGTAGTATGGGTCTGGAGCTTTTGTTCACTTCTCATGGGCCTTTCCATTTCTGTCAAAGTTGCCCATTTGAATCAGGTGCTGAGGCTACAAAATAGTCCCATACATTGCTTTTTCTACCAAAAAATCTCCTAATAAAGACCTGCTAATGGAGCTCATGTGGCATCATTTATATGATGGAATTTTGTGGTCAGTTTTCATGAAATGAATTTTCAGCTATTTGAAAGTATTACGTAGAGATCATGACCATGGTTTTGTAATAACAGATCAGATTTTTTTCAAGAAGACGAAAATGGGAGAGGATGTGGTTTATACTCCTGAAAACTACTGCCTTAGTTTTGTGGAAGTCACAATAACTGTTCTTGTGCTACTGTAATCAAGACTGAGATTTCAGGCAAATGACATTAAAAGAAACTTTCTAAAGTAGGCAAGACAATTTAAATTTAAATTTTTGGAGGAAAAAAAAAGAAAAAAGAAAGCAGTTTGTAAGCTGTTTCTGCAAACAGCCTGTTGGAAGACTTGAAAGTTCTGCCCAACTCCAATCATTTCATTTCTTTCTTTTCTAAGTAGAGATAGAACACCTTTCATTCATCTAAGTTATTTATGTCAATGTCCGGAGAAGGTGACACACAATAATTCCATGAAGTCTTATGCGTTGTGTAAAATCTACTGCCTGCAGCTGCTCATCCACCACAACATTCATTTCACATTTTATGCATTGTGTGACTGGAAAAGGAAAATATTTTCCCTCCTTCTCTCCCAGTTTATAGTGCCAGTGCATCACCGTATCACTCAGAGTATGACACAGACTCCTCTCCAAGCAAAGGTAATGAAGTGATGTCACCCACATCATAATTTTCATGAGCTTAAGTGTGTATGTCTTAGTAATAAGCAGAGCACGTCAGCTATTTGCCAGCAACTTTATTTAACACTTTACAAGGGTCCTGCCAGCAGGACAGTCAAAATAAAGAGCGTCTTGGACTCAGAGAGACATCCTAGGAATGGGCAATCAATAAAATGACTGTTTATATGTTCATGTGTTTATGAACAGCATAGGTGGCGGTAGCAAAGGATTCTCCCTACTATGCTGAATTGGTGTGTTTCAGCCACATCCTGACTATCAGCATGGATCTTAACTAGTGTCGGGCATTAGAGCATTTTAGAACACTTAGTGGAGGTCTGATCCTCTGATTGTCTGATAGACAATCAGAAGATCAGAAGATTGTCTATCTCCCTCTTCTTCTTTGTCCCATCACATTGAGACAAAACATTGAAAAGTCTAAACAGTATTTGTTTATACTAGAAAAGCTCTTGACAATTATATATTTGGGAAAATGCCTTCATGATGAAATTCCCAAGAAAAGAACTGATTTTCCCCATTAACACTGTTTATTTCTCCCTTTTCTCATCCTTTCAGGAAGCCTATGTCTTTAAAACTTACTGAAATAAAGAAAAACCCTCACTGATCCATCATTGTCATGCATGATGCCTTTCTACTCCAAGAGTGCAAGGACATCTAGAATTAAATTGGATACTGCAAGTAAAAAAGTACCATTTATGTTTCATCAGTCACTGGGCTACCTAGTTCTGTTCAAGAACTTTTACATGCAGTTACTGCAATAAGGTGGGGAGGAAATATCTCCCCTTATTACATGAGAACCCCTACCATAAGTCTACCAGGAAATTTTCGTAATTTCTTCCCTCCACACAGAGTCACCTTTCACTTCAGCAAGAGCTACAGAGAGCTTTACCCGGAATAAGCTGTGATCGAAAAAGCTGACAGTTGCTGCTTGCTTTGGAGCAAGAAAAGATCATCACCTTCAAACTCATAGTAAACAATAAAACTCACATGGAAGGTGAAACAAGCATCTTCTTCCCCCTCTTAAATTACTTTTTCTGTCTCAGCCAAGCAAAAGTTGCAGACCTGTAGCCATGCTCTTCACTCCTATTAGACTTATTTTATGCACTTTTTTCTCTTCTATTAATCTGGTGTCCTGATCAAGACAGCAATGAAGAAAATAGATGTATTAGTTTAAATAGACTTTGTTTTGTATCAATGTCCTTTCTGGCTTTTGCTTTTTGTCCTAGTCATTAACCACAGGCTTCCATTGCCGTGAAATAAATAAACAAATGAAAAAATAAACAAACACTGATTAACCTCCTTTGTGTGTGTGTGTGTGTGTGTGTGTGAAAGTGTGGAGTGTTTTTTCGTTGGTTAGTTTGGTTGGTTGGTTTGTTTTTACAGTAAAAGGATGGAAGAAACTTACAATTGCACTGATTTCTCTAGACTATCTGGGCAGTTTATGTTTGCACAGTTTCACTTACCAGCTTTCCTACTTCTTCAAGGGCTACCTCCAGCACATTTCTGGGTTGTACTGAATGATTTCTTAGCACTCCTTTAGCCAGGCTCATTTATTATACTATTCTGTGTTTGACTGTACTTGCCTTAGATTTTTCAATGTGCATCCTCCAGCTAATATTTAGATCCACTGAAGGGTTAGAACAACTGTCTTTAATTACAGTATTTCTCTTGTATTCTCTGTAGATAGTGACAATAATTCAGAAACACTAATAGAAATCATGTAATGGTGGCTACGACGTTTCTAAGTGCTTCTTAAAACAGCCACATTTTAAACTAAAAACACAAAACAAATATTTACTTATGGCATTAAGCAGTCTTGAATTGTCCTCAAGATGAAATGCACTTTTCATTTTAGATGTATAGTTTCTTCCAAAGCATTAGTGCTCTTGGCTGGCTAACCACTACATTCCTCCTA
Source organism: Penelope pileata (assembly GCA_013396635.1). NCBI lineage: Eukaryota > Metazoa > Chordata > Aves > Galliformes > Cracidae > Penelope > Penelope pileata. The sequence goes on along the minus strand of WBMW01003943.1, from coordinate 20,305 downwards.
CCAAATTATTAATTACACAATCTATCAAAGCAAGTAGTCATAAAAATGGCCTGCCCTGCTTTCCTTGCCTTCTTTCTGTCTCTGATCATCTTCCCACTCACATGAAAGGGTGAACGTCATAGCATACCTTCCTTCACTCTTAACCTGAAAGAATTCAGGGTTTGGTAATTGTGACCTCTTTAAGGATGCCTTTCTGAGAGCGCAAAAGTTCTGCATCCCTCAAAATAAGAAAGCAGACAGAGGAGGCAGAAAACCAGCATGGCATAGCAAGGATCTATTGGTCAAACTGAGGGGAAAGAAGGGCATGTACAGGCTGTAGAAACAAGGACGTGTCACCTGGCAAGAATACAGTGATGGTGTCCGGACTTGCAGAGATGCGATTAGGGAAGCCAAGGCACAGATGGAACTGAACTTGGCAAAGGATGTTAAAAACAACAAGAAGGGATTCTATAGGTACATTGGCCAGAAAAGACAGGCTAAAGAGAGTGTACCTCCTTTGGTAAATGAGAAAGGAGAACTGGCTACAACAGATTTGGAGAAGGCTGAGGTACTTAATGAATTCTTTGCCTCAGTCTTCACTGGCAGCCAGGATTCTCATATTTATCATGTCCCTGAACAGCTAGGTGGGAACTGGGGGAGTAAATTCCCCACATACACTGTAAGGACAGAGGAAGTCCAAGACTGCCTCATAAGACTGAATGTGTACAAGTCCATGGGGCTGGATGACATGAGTCAGAGTAATCCCAGATATATATACAGACTGGGAGAAGAACTCCTTGAAAGTAGCCCAGCTGAGAAGGACCTGGGGGTCCTGGTAGATGAAAAACTTAACATGAGCCAGCAGTGTGCTCATGCAGCCTGGAAGGCCAATGGTATCCTGGGCTCCATCAGAAGAGGGGTGGCCAGCAGGGAGAGGGAGGTGATTGTCCCTCTCTGCTCTGCCCTCATGAGGCCCCATCTGGACCTGTGTCCAGGTCTGGGGCCCCCAACAAGGAAAGATGTGGGACTGTTGGAGAGGGTCCAGAGGAGGGCCACACAGATGATCAGAGGGCTGGAGCACCTCCCCTACAAGGACAGGCTGCAGGGAAATCCCTTTGCAGCCTTCCAATATTTAAAGGGAGATTATAAACAGCAGGGAAATCAGCTTTTTACAAGAGTAGACAGTGATAGGACAAGGGGGAATGGTTTTAGGCTGAAGGAGGGAAGGTTTAGATTAGATGTCAGGGGGAAGTTCTTTACCGAGAGAGTGATGAGGCACTGGAACAGGCTGCCCAGAGAGGCTGTGGATGCCCTGTCCCTGGAGGTTTTCAAGGCCAGGTTGGATGGGGCCCTGGGCAACCTGATCTAGTACTAGATCTGGAGGTTGGTTCCCCCGCCTGTGGCAGGTGGGTTGGAACCTGATGATCCTTAGGGTCCCTTCCAACCCAGGCCATTCTATGATTCTATGATTTTATGACTGAAGTCTATGAAGAAGTAAGAAGCTTTTGGGGCAGATGAGAAGAACACTGCTCTCTCCTATGATTGTGGGCTGACTCTGTGGCCATTACATGAAGCATAATGCAGGCCACAACCTATCCAAAACCTAAATATTCTGATGGGACTAAAGCCTGCAGGGATCCAGTAGAAAGACATACCTGATCTTAAATTTTTCTATGTTGTTGTGGTAATCATACTTCATATTTCTTACTTATAACACAATCTTGGCCTCTAGGATTCTGTAGAACTCCTTCCAGTCTTCACTACTAACAGCATTCTTCCAGAATCCTTTCTATGTGAAATATTTGTCATTTGTTCAAAATAATACAAATCTTACACAATTCAAAGGTAAGTTTGAAGTTTTGCCTGCTTCGTCATTTACAACCGCCAGCTACCCAATTCAATCAATTTGTGTAGAAGAAATAAAGAAGGAAATAATTATTCATATAATTTTCTATTTGTACTTTTAGTATTCTCCTTAAAAAACAGAGTAATTTCTCGGTTGCTTCCAAAAAATCTTCAGAAGATTTGGTAATTCCAAGATTTCTGAAAAAATCCAACTCTTAATTGTTCCCTCTGGGCCAAAAAATAAATAGTGAGTTTACTCCCACTATACGTCTTCTTTATTAAGAGTGTGTTTGGGAGAGTGGAAAATACAGCCTGTCTCACTTGAAATGCTCTGATCCTACATCAGCCCAGTTTTAACTTTGATCTTCTGAATACTATATAAAAAACACAACCAAGTAAGTGAAAAAATTTCCTACTGCTTTCTCTTCATACTCTGAAACAAACCCAGAGTAACACTTCTCTTATGCTGCAGCTCTGTGTACTTCTGTGCCTGAAGCTCAGTCTTTGTAAAGATGACCACCTCTAACTACTCAACATGAAGATTTTGTCTATTGAATCTGGCCCCAAGTCCTGACAATAAAACTGGTATAACTGATTGCATTGTCATCCCCCAGCTCTTCTCCATCAAAGTGATTTGGGATAGGAAAGACCTACTGGTGGAAGCATCTAAGCTAGCCATGTCTCCTTGGCAGGCACCTGTATGTTAGCTCCTAGCATTGACAAATATAGCTCTGGACATGTATGTTCCTCCTTCTGCTTCAGTCCCCTCCTGGCACACGAGCTGTATCAATCTAGCATTGTCACTTCAAAATCGAGAAGTGAGAAAATGAAGTATTTGCTATGTCTTCAAAAGCTGAAATGAGATGTGATAATGTGTTTCTACATAACAGCTGAAGATTTTCCCTTGCCTCAAAGAAAATTGTGACAATGTATGAAATCATCTCTGTAGCCGACGGATCAAAACATATCAAAAAATGCTAAAATGTAGACAGATAGGTGTTCGCTGTGATTAAACATTTCTGGATAGAAAGTTTCCAATGTCGTTTGTCATGGAAAAAAAAAAAAAAAGAGTGGGAGTGGGAAGAACCTGGAATGTGTTGAAATAAATATTACAGACTGTTCAGGGTTTTCATATTATGCAACACTTATTGCCCAGCAAACTGTGTGAAAGCATTTTTGTTTCTTTTTAATTAATACAGTTGGATTGCAATGGCCAACATAGGCATCTTATATTTCACTTGTGTACCTTTGTTCTCATTTAACCCTGCATTAAGAGGGACGGCACTTCTCTGTACTGATGATATTGAAAAGCGACAGCTTTTAAAGGCAGCAAATTTACATTTCCAAGCCTTGGAAAAAATCTCTAAAACTGTCTCTAAAAAGAAGTATTTCAGTCACACTCTGCTCATCAGTGTTTTCAGTTGGCCAACGGAAGTTGTTCGACATGTAAACTGATGTGAGTCTTCCTTCTGTGCGTAATGATAAACATACATTTTCCAGAGAAGTAGTAGGTCTGCCCACAGGACAGTAGATTTAACTTCTTCTAGAAGACACATAAACTATAGATGTGATGACATTTCCTATGCATTTCCAGATAAGCAATACTCAAGGTTGTGCAGCTTTTTCACAGATATTTTAAGAGGGAAGTGTTAATTATCAAGTGGAAGAGTTATGGTCCATGTGATATTTGCTTTCTTTCTTTGGAGAGAGCATGTGCGCACATTGACTCTGAGAAAAAAATTATGCTCACATAATAATTTTGTCAGGGTAAATTGATCCATCCCAACATGAGATCTCTAAGTTCAGTTTAAACTCTATTATTTTGACAGACATGCTGCATAATCTAGAGCAAAAATAATGACGATGTTGTACTAACTGCCAGATCAAAATAACGGAACTGATGGATTCTGAGTTTGAAACTGTTATAACTTTAATTAAAGCTAGGAATGCTGATTCTTTGTCTGGACAAACTACTGAGTTCACTGTCTTTATTAAAAGATAAGAAAGTTGACACATGCATTTGCTACTTTTTAATGTGCTTTCAAATCTGTAGGTAGTAATCAAGTGTTGTCTTTAAATATATAAGATATCTTAAAGTTGTGTTAATTTAAATTTAGAAAAAAAGTTATCACTGTTACACTTTTTAAATATTTTCTTGCTATTGCTGGAAGAAGTGATTGCTTTCTTTGGTTAAATATTGACTGTAAGAACTTGAAATTGTAATAGTCTAATACCCTTTCTCCAGAATTAACATTAAAAAAAAAAAAAAAAAAAAGCTAATCCTATTGCTATTGTAAAGTTGGTCTAACTACATGGACTTGTCTACAGCCCTTTTTGTTCCTTTATTGTCATAATGGGAGCCTACTGAACAAGGTGGAGTAATAGCATTTTGCATCATTTCTGTTCCACACATTTTTGTTCAGATGAACAGGTCAGTTCCTGCTGCAGCTGATAGATACTCCCTAAAATGAATGTTGAAATGCTGTCAAGGAACACTAAAAGATAGCTGGTGCCACAGACTTCTGGCAACTAATGACAACTTACACGTCATGTTTAGACATTACAATTGCCTCATTTCTCCATGATATCCCACAGTTCCTGGAAGAGGCCACAGACAATAAATTGTCAAGCAAAAGTGGACAGTAAGCCATCCACCTGTTTTTCGTTTGTTTGTTTTACCTTATTCACATTTGGTTCGGTGTAAATATTTTGAGTTCAAACCTGTCAAGTTTATAAAGGAAACAAGTAGGTCTCTGGCCTAGCGGGGAGATAAAGATGTGAGAGAACTAAGGACCTATGCACTGAATGCCTATTTCCTATCATCCTGAGCTGCCAGGGTCCTGTTTCTGGGACTGAGATCTGAGATGTCAGGATTTCACAGCAAGCCCTGAAATAGAGGGCGCAAGAGGGACTTCTCCAGTACCCTAGAGCAACCACCTTTTTGGTGGTTTTGTTCTCTCTAGAAACGGAGCTCCATTGCTCTGTTGAAAAGTGGTTTTCTCCTCCTTTCTGAGTTTTTGAGATCTGCTGTTGTTGCACTCAATTCTGTGTGCTTGCTTGTGAAAAATATTGTCCAACTGGGAAAAATAAAAAAATGAAGTGAAACGAGAAAAAGTCCTACATGTATATACCTTGGTTAACAGATGGCTGAGGAGAGTGGGATGGCAAAAGCATGAAGGCCTATAAATAATCAAAGGATGAAGTTAAAAGACAGTGTTGTGCTAACAAAAGACATCTTTCTTGAAATATCATGACTTCATCATAGAATCAACAGTATATGTTGTAGATTATTAAAACAACAAAAGTTTTAAAAGAATGGTCTATTGGAAGACTTTCTGTCTCTCTCCCCTTTTCTTCCATATCTCCAGAATGTGACAAACAGAATAACCCATCCTTTTCTATGGATGATGTAATGACATGCCAAAGCAGCATCTGAAAATATTAAAGCTAATACCCAATGAAGATGCTCTTAAATGAAAAATTTGTCCAGATAATGAAGGTGATCAAGATTTGAACTAATTTGAAAAGGTCATGATCCTTCCTGCCACTGCTGATATAACAAGCAGTACATTTAAGACAAATGGTTTTTTTTTTTTTTTTTTTTT
>WBMW01003943.1:0-14859 GCA_013396635.1 Penelope pileata | reverse complement strand
TTTTTTTTTTTTTAACTTCGTTTTGTTTTTCTGGCTTTCACACTTGATTGGTGTGTACCTGATCAAACTCTCAGGCAAATCAGAAGAAATTCCTTTAACACAGTAAAAGTTAATAAGGATTTTGATTTACCTATTTTAGGGGGAAAATAATTCCTAAAGCAACTCTAAAGATTTACCACTTACAGACCAAAGTCTACAAATGTTAAATTTCATGTACAATACTAGCTCTAAGAGGAACAGGAATAGCCTATTTGGTAAAGGGAAGATCATCAAATATGCTGCAGATTTACAGTATGTCTTTTTTTTTTTCTTTTTTGATTTATGCTGTTTCATGTCTTAAATCATTCTGATGCCATATGACTGAACACTATTTGTTGTAACCTGAAGTTTTCTCAAAATTTGTTGGAAACTTCACTGTGGTCAACTCTGTAGAGTTAAGCATTGCTAAAGCTGTCACTTGTATAAAGTTGAACACAAGAGATAAAAAAGAGGACATATTTTGCACAAATTGTAAGTAAAATTGAGATAGATAAATTCAAAATTGCAACCTGAACTAATTTGCTACGGATTTTAAAAATGAATTTCGTTTACATCCTACATATAAAGAAATTAGCTAAGTATCCTAACTTCTGCTCCCCTGATTACCTGTTGCTATTCGAAAATCTCAGTGTCTAGCTTCTAGCCCAACTTAGAAACAAATGTATCTATACTGGAGGTACATACACATTTTAGTTCAGATCAATAAAAGCGAATTTCCTGATTGTCTCCATCTACTGAGGAGGCATGACAGAGAAGACTCAAAGCATGTGAATTGTGCGATTTTTGGATGAAACTAATTCGGAAGTTATGCCTACTAGTAAGCTTTCGGACCCTGACAAATTGTAGCTGCTGTCAGTGGTTAGAAAACTCATGCAGACCTGTATATTAAATACCGTTCATGAAAACGGTGGGACATGCTCACCAACCCTCTTAAAAGAGATGATTCAAGAGAGAATATGATCCCTGGAAGTGTTCAAGGCCAGGCTGGATGGGGCTTTGAGCAACGTGGTCTAGTGGGAGGTGTCCTTGGTCATGGCAGGGGGTTGGAACAAGATGATCTCTAAGGTCCCTTCCAACCCAAACCATTCTATGATTCGATGAATCTGATTTTAGTGCGCACTCCTTGAAGGAAGTTCACAGAAGTTATTTATGAGCTTTTAAACAATTGCTAGAGAAAATAGGCATGACAGCTGCTCCCAGAACTATTTCTGGTCTGAAGCCAATGAGTAGCCTATCAGCTAGGCTTACACAGCCATATTCTTTCTTATGGACTAGAGTTTTAGCACTGTGAATCTTTCATCGCTTTCTACGCTGTGTCACAGTCTCAGCAGGACTGTTAAGAGCCACTGCAGAGACTGAGATCAGGACTAAGAGCGTAACAGTGGTTCCAACATAGTCAATACTCTCCTTGAAGGTGTTCTTGGGCTTAGTTTTGCCCAGATGGACACTAGTTTGTGTGCTCCCAGGGTGCTTCACACAGCTAGTTAAAGCAGAGCAGCTAGCCAAGGCATAACAGAGAATGATGAGGACATCTGCTCTGAAGGTGCACTTTTGTCTCATGCTAAGCTTTTAACACAGATACTCTGTAGAAATCTTCCATAAAATACGTTGTTTGAGCACCCTGAGAGTGAAAACAGCACCAATCTTCAGTCCCTAGCACAAACATTTTAGCCATGGTGCTCTTGCATAAGAAATAATACAATTATTACTCTTCCTCCAGCAAATCACTTCAGATTGCTGCAAGTTTGGGGTTGCTGTCCCACCCTTCTTGATAACAGCTCTGGGGGCAGGAGTTTCAGCTGTGAGTGCCTGTTAGCATTAGTGCCTCCATGAATCTCTATGCCAGAAGGGTTCAATGTCCTTTTTGGACAGCTCTGGGTATTACTTCACCTACCTGAGAAGAGGTTTTTTGAATCAGAGTTTAGCATTACAGCAGAAGAGAATGACCTGCTTTGGGAATGAGGTGTCAATAAGTTGAGCACTACAACATCCAACAAATAAAGAAATATATATTTATGTATATACATACATTAAGAATGTCTCCTTCAGAACAGTATTTCATAAAAACAGTAGTATGTCAAGGATTCAGAAATATACAGGTGGTACATTCTTAAAAGAACATTCATTTTCATGGTATTTCTTTCTGACTTACAAGGCATCACTGACTCCTGTCTGCTGGTGGCAGTGCTTAATTGGCTGCTTCTGCCTCATGTGTCTGGATTCCTTTTCTCATAAACACATACACTGCAAATTCTTAGCAGTAGCTTTTTACAGATAACTTCAATTGCTTATTCTTTCAGAGCAAGTTTATCTATATTCACTTCCGCACAGTTTAGCAGGGAAAAAAACAAAACACAGAACTGTAGTCATCATAATTACATTCCTGAAATAAACAAGTACAATACACCCAACTTTGCAAAAAATAAATAAAATGAAAACAGCTCACCATATGGGACTCTGTCAAGCTCTGTGCCTGTGGGTGTAGGCTAATGATCACAATACATTTCTTTGTAGCTGAATTTTTTTTTATTTTTTAAACATATGAAGGCAAAATAACAACAATAATAATAATAACAACAACAACAATAAAAAGAATACCTCAATATTTCTCTTGCTTGGTGTTTCCTATTCAACAGATATATATGAACCCAAATTAGTGTGGACAAGAGTGCATACATCCTCCTCTTGTCCACCCACATATGCAAGAGCAATTATAGCCCAAAAGACGAGATGATTTTTTTTTTGCCAGTATTTGCGATTTTTATTGCAGAACACCATCTAGTCTTAATAACAAGAGCCAGAGAAGATCCCTGATAATTTCACGCATTCCATTCAAGCTGCACTATATCTTTGAGGCAGACTACCTTTTGGTTAGAGAGGTTTAAAGAATGGAGAATCCTGTATTTTTCTAGGTAAATTTGTACAGTGCTTTTTACTCTTGTTACTAAATTGCATATAATTCCTACTCTGAATTTGTCCTAATTCAATTTCCAGGCATTGGATTTCATTACCCTTATTTTACTAAATTAAAGAAGTCATTATAGGAAGTCTTCTCTCCACAGAGGTACTTCTGAAGGCCATGATCACATCACATGTTAGACTAATTAACTACCCTGAGTCTCTTAATTCTCTCTAGACCTCAATCAAGTTTGGAGCTCTTTCCTGAACTTTTCTAATCTTTCAGAATCCTTTTCCAAAGTGTGGGTAGAATCAGACACAGCTGTCTATCAGAGTCTCTCCATTGCAACACAGGACTGGCACATCTCTGTCCCTCCCTGGTAATCTTCAGCTTGACCAGTCAAGGACAATGTGTTCACCTTTTGTAACTACAGCTCTGCAGTGGGAATTTACATGGAATTGTTTGGCTCCTAGATGTCTGACTTTGCATTTAGATATGTGAAAAGGCATTTCCTTCTGATAACCTGTATAATTGCTTTGTCCTCAGGAACATATAACATTTTAATAATTTTTGTCTAATTGACTACTCTTATTTATAAGGACTTTGTGTTTTCTCCACATCATCTGTAGTGTTACTAAAAATCACCAACCTGAGAAGCTCAATAAATATATTTGCATAAAAAGTTTACATTATGTATGTCACTATTTCTAGGCACTAGGTCTTCTGGGCAGAAAGAAGAAGAATTTACAGGGACACTTTCAGACTAAACCAATTGAAAAATAATGGCTTTTCATCCACTTGCATCGTAGTTTTGGAGTGAACTTTAATGTCTTTGGGACAGGAAAAGTGAGTAAAAAGCAGTGTGAAGAAGGGTCACTTGTGAGCTTCACATTTACTGTTTGTGTAGGAATTAGGCTTCCTAGTATCATTTGCAGGCTACCTTATTTTAAAGATACTAGAAGTTGAAATACAGCAGTGAAATAAACACTGCAAGATTTGCAGGAGAACAAGATACTTGACAGTAGAGGTGACTAGTCAGCACTCAGCCCTGCCTGCATGGTGTGGTGGACAGACTGCACTGTGCATGTGTTCATGGGATTGCTCCACCAGGGAACCCAGAGGTGGAAGCATGGCTCATACAAATCCACATGGTTTGGGTTCAGAACTTATTCCTAAAAAAAAAAATAAAAAAATCTGTTGTCAATTACTCTTGAAAATTTGTTTAGTAGAAGGTCTGCTTCAAAAGTAATGCTTCTTATTTTATTATGTTGGCTCACGGAATCAGAGGCAGATGTTGGTGGTATGGCAGTAGCGGTTGAATCTTCCCACCAATATTCCATTGCATTTTTTGCCATATGACGGATGGTAGCAGAGGGGCAGTCTGACAAAATGGTGTCTGACATGGAAGTGTAGATGAAGCAAAGGTGTGAAATTCCTCCATATGGAAAAAATTACACCTATTGACATTCATTGATGCTTACTGAACATTTCTGGAGACCAAAAAGTGGATGTGAGCACAGTGAGGTGGTAAGTGGTGTGCTCTGGCAGTGATAACAGCAACAGTGAGTCATCACCTTGAGTGGTGCGAAGTGTGACATGCAGGCTCTTGTTCGTCGCTGGTGAAAATGTATAGCTAATGGTGGTGACTGTTGAAAAACAGTGTTTTGTAGCTGAGAATGTGCTCTATTGAATAGTGTTATTGTGCTCTTTGTATCTGTTGTAGTTTCCATGGAAATAAATAGGAGGCATTACTCTCAGAGCACCCTATGTATTAGTTACTTGGCAAGGGAAGTAAGAGAGGGGTTTGATATAGCGCACAAAGGATGGGAACCAGCACACGAGCATCTGGGCTGCACTGCAGCTGCTTTGCTGGGCCTTCCTCTGTGGTCTTGTGGCAGAAGTCAGAGCCAGAGGCCAGGGAGCCAGCACAAGGGAGCTTGATTTCCTGCATTCACCTGAGGACTCCTGATCAGGAAGTCTGAGACAAAGGTTACTTTCTCCTTGTAAATGGAACACAAGTTTTATCTGCAGTTCTCATACTGAAAACGATACTGGAATGCACAACACCACCCTTATTTCTTGGAACATGTCTGCTCTTTAAGAACATGGAAGAGGGTATCTTTACTAGTTTCGGTATTCAACACAGTTACCTTGAGTATAAAAACAATGCATTTGAAAAATGCATGTGACAGATTTTCTGTAGATTAATGAATATAATCATGAGGAACAAATTAAATGAAGGAGACTTCCAGAGAGAGTAAATTCACTTAACAATCTGGAGAAAGGGTAATTTATATCTAAATATAGCTTTGCTGAGAATGAGCATCCATGAACCCACAGCTTTTTCATATTCTAGGAGAGAGTTTTCTTCCTTTTAGATTTCTTTGAGTTTTTGCTTTTCCTTCAGAGAACAGCAATTTGATAAAAAACATCACAAATGAGGTTTTTAAAATTGAAATAGAATGGCTTCTTTCCTCCCTCACTACAGTGGTCTGATTCATTACTCTGAGAAATAAGCATTTTCACACTGGACAGGTTTCTGTGGGTGAAAGTACAGTTTCCTTATCCGATACAATAAAAGTTAAATTTGGCCCTGATCTCAGTTCCTAACATCATATACCATAAGGAAGCAACTGAATGGTCAGTCAGGGCAAACAGATTATTTCATTTTATTATTTCATATTCAGAGTGCGTGACTGGAGGGATAGCAAGATCATTCTTTCTAGCAGGGAAATGCTATTTCTTGTTGGCTCCTGACAAATCAGAGGGAAGGCTGAAAGATTCCTTCTGTAAAATATATATTTCTTTTTAATAAATAAGTAAATAAATAAAATTAAAGAATTCTTCTCAGGTAGAATACAAAAAATTATTAAGATCATTTGAAAATTTCCCAGGCTAGAGACAGTCTCCTGTCCTAAGTCTTATTAGAAATGTAAGTCTTCATTTCCTCTGACCTTAATGAAAGCAGTGTGGTTAAATCCAGGGTAATCATTTTATGAGACAGAGCTCCATCTCTCCAGCATACTTGCATAGTAATCAACTGAAGCATATTTTCAGTAATGTCAGGGTAGAAGAGCAGAACACACAAAAGCCATTGGCTGTACACTCATTTGTCACATTTTTCTAGCTAACTAGCTTAGCTGCTTCTACTGAAGAGGTCTGAAATAGAGAAAAGTCATTTGAGTTTTAGAAAACAGTTTTTCTTAGACCTGTTACTCTAAGTATTGTTTGACTAATAATGTATCAATATAATATGATAACTATGAATGTAATTCTGCAACAGTTACCAGGAAAGTGCCCCTTATTTACTCAGCTGTGAAAATAAATTCAGGTACTCCCTTGATAATTGTTACAAACATACGGTTATGTCAATGGTACGTATTGAGGATGAGCTACAACAATGAAGTTTATTTGGGAGTATTTCCAGCAACATATAGTTTTTTGGATTTCAGAAAACATTTTATTTGAACAAAATGAACTACTGCTATGATGCTATACTCAGTCTTGTGCATAACTTTTTTTTTTTTAACAGTTCCTTTAGAAAGCTGATAGGTCTAATCAAAGCTTGCATAATTTCTGTTTATCGTTTAGGAAAGTTAGCAAGACTCCACCAAAGAAAAACATCTCTTGCAAATAGTACACCTCATCTCATGACTGAAAGATGTGGGCTAGCTCTGCTAAGAATATTAATGATAACTAGAAAGTTATTTGCATCCTTAAATGAGTATTAGAGGTCTTCAGATTCATATTTATTAAAACTTTGTGTGCATTTGTAACAAAAGCAAAAGAACTATTACTAATTTATTAATGAATTAGCAATTTTTATTCCAACTAACACCACAGCCAGTAACTACTGAAACATGTTGGAGCTTTGGTGAGATAAGGTGACCAGAAATATAAATGTACTACTGATAATCTACTTTTGTGGTTGAAATCAAATTTTGATAACTCGAACTAAATTTGATAATGGGAAATTTGGAGATTTGCAAAATTCTTTCTTAAAAAGTGCAAATATTCCTGAATACAAAATATGGAGGGATATACGCAGGAAGCAGTATTCTTGCCAGCAGATATAACCTGTCTGTCTGGCAAGTACATTGGCTAAAAATAAGCAGTCTTTGCCTCATGGCTCCATCCTGCTGCCCTTCAGTTGGGGCAGGGTTGGAGGGATCTTGCATGGGGCCAGTCAAAGACCTCTGCTGTCCTATAAAAAGGTAGCCAGGCACTTGAGCTGGTGCAGTTGCAGTTTTCTTGTTTTCTCCTTGTGATTTTTATAGAATGGAAGACTTCTTTTTTTGTGTATTGCTATGAAAGTTAATCCTTAAAATTACTTTTGCTATATTCAGCCAACTTCAGCTATACAGAAGAAAATCTGCAGTACCTTCTTCCATTAAGTACAAAATCTGCACCCCTCTTATCCCATGACTACTGTTTTCATTATCAAAACTTCCATTATTGTACAATGTTTATACAGTCTAAACTTTGACTAGTAGATGTGGGTACAGAAGATTATTTTATCATTTATGACCCCTTAAATTTCATTACAATGCTCTCAACACTAATATGTAGTTTTACAGAATTTAGCTCCAGTATCTTGAACAAGCACATGTTTCTAAACATGTGGCTTTGGTAGCTGAATGAAACAAATGTTATTATATGTGATGAGAGACCTTCTTTCATTTACACTCACCTTTTTTATTTCTATCAAATGTAGTTTGAAATGCTATCTGCCTATGAGGTTTTAGTCCAAACTAGGCTGTTGAGGTACTGTGGAAAACTAGACTCAAGAGAGTTAAGAAGCAAGATACAAGACTGTCCACCTTTTGATGGGAGGGGGGATGGTATCAGAAAGATTTCTTGTTCATACAATCTATAAACTACAGCAGAACTTCACATATCTCCACGTTATAACTAAAAGCACTTATTCTAAATGATAACACATTTGACTGTAGTAAGAACTAAATTTTTTTCTTATTTATACAGGAAAAAAAATGATGATTTTGTGGTTAGGATAGAGCACTGAAATTAACAAAGCTCAGAACTTATCCTCTTAGATACTGCATTCTGGGGCACCACACTAACATAAGTGCTAGCATCAAAACACAGCAATCACATTTGAAAGTCACTGTGCAATCAAAGAGAAAATCATTACACGATAAACTAATATTTATCCCTATAATCATGCCCATGGTTAATTCCAGTGAGTTCATAAGAAATCACACAATATCTCTGCTTCTTAAAATGTATAATTAGCATAATACCTGATATGTTTCTGATAAATATATTTGAGACACACTGACAGTTACCTGGAAAGAAGACTCTTCAAAAACACAAATCCAAACAAGATACTTCCATCCTGAAAGCCTGTCTAGGCGATGTGTGTGCTTGTTATTGGCTCATCATACAGATCCAGCTTATCAGTCCTTCCACAATAGACTTGTATTACTCTCCTCCTTAGCTATGTCACATCATGAAATGAAGAGCATCTCAGTCAGCTTAACAATGCAAATCGACAACCAGGCAATTGTGTATGGAAATGAATATCGGCTTCAATGGAAGCAATGGTGGCAACCTTGGAATATCACAAAGTTTGCGTCAGGTGGGTCTCACAAATGCTCACACAGGAACAGAAAGAACACCATATGCAAGTTTGTCAGGACCTATTGAGTTAATATGAGGCTGAAGGTGACAGTTTCCTGGATTGCGTCATTACCAGTGATGAGATGTGATACCATCACTGTGAGCTGGAGTTAAAACAGCAGTCCATGGAGTGGCAACATGTGAATTCTCCATCAAAGGAAAAGTTCAAGATGAAGCCTTCACTGGGTAAAGTGATGTGCACTGTCTTTTGGGATAGGAAAGGGGTGATCATTCTGAATTTCCTGGAGCCTGGACATACCATAAACTCTGACTGCTACATCGTGATGCTGACTGAGCTGAAGGCTTGAACTTCCAGATTCATGCAAGAGAAGACAATCTTTCTCTTGCAACATGTCTGAAGACTGTGAAGCACATTGCCAATCTTAGCTGGACTGTCCTACCACACCCACTGTATAGTCCAGAATTGACACCTTCTGACTTCCGTCTGTTTGGGCTGATGAAAGATGGACTGCATGGGCAACATCTTCCTAGCAACAATGCCATCATAGTGGCTGTGAAACAGTGGGTCACCTCTGCTGGTGGAGATTTTTAGGAGCGTGGCATGCACATTCTTGTTCATTGCTGGTAAAAATGCACAGCTAATGGTAGTGACTATGATGAAAAATAATGTTTTGTAGCTGAGAATTTTCTCTATCAAGTAGTGTTATTGTGCTCTTTGGTGCAGATTCCATTTAAATAAATAGGAGGCAATACTCTTGGAGCAACCTATGTATATAATAAATGTGTGCCTGTGTGCTTGTGAGTGTGCACCTACGTGGTGAACAATATATAACTGCATTGCATGATCCAGCACAATTTGTGCAACAAGCATTTTCTGTTCAGCTGTGCCTGACAGTACAACAGACACTGTCTGAGTGCAGGCATTCTCTGAGTATGAATTAGGTTACCCTATGTATGAAAAGCAATTTATCGATCTAGTCCCTGATAGATTTCTTTTTCACTCTGTTTTTACCTACTGTTAGCAAGCAATAGATCTGCAAAGGGAAAATTCAATAACTGCTGTTCCTATTGAGTACTGTGTATCTGGAAGACCTAGAACATTATGTTTTACAAGGATATGAACTTTTATTGGCTCCTATTTTGCACCAGGAAAAGATAAATTAATAAATCTGAGAAAAAACTGCTGCTTGCTTCTTTGTGGGTATTAGGACATCTAGATTTGAATCCTTACTTTATCAGAAACAAATCAGGGAGATGAACTTAGATATCTTGTCCCAGGTCTTCAATGTGACCTATTTATTTCCCTTATTTCATATAAAAAGGACCTGCCTCAGTTTCTAGATAAAACAGAAAAAGAAATTGAAATCTGAGACAGTTTTCCATCTAGTTGCTTGAGATGCATACTGCTAATGGAATATGTTCTAAAGAAGAAAACATTATTCCCTTGGACAATGCCCTGATTTATTAACAAATCTGTTTATGAAGTTTTTCATTACACCAGGAAGATTCCAGCTTTTCTGTTTGCTTTTAAAATGAAGCCAATTCACTTTCAAAAGCTTTTGTGTCATCCTAGCGAGGCATATTGGTGAGCGTTTGGGAAGAGAGTCTCACTTTTTCTATGTATGACTTCCTGCTTCCTCCTCTCACTCATGTCCAGGTGTCGACTTATCCACTTAGTCATTTTCCCCTGTTCTTTCTTGATTTTTATTCAAACACAACTAAGTCAGACAAGTGGTTTCGAGCCCTAATCTGTGTCTAATATTTGTGGTAGGTTAGTCTGGGCCCTGGTTTTACAATGGGACCTAACATGTGTGCTCCTTTGTAGAAAGGGCTCTTGCACGGTCATGCCAGGCTTGAGTCTCTCACCCTGCCTATTGCATTACCTGTGAGTAACCATCTGGCTTCTCTCAGTGCGGCTTTCTTTGCTTTCATGCCAGTAAACCAAACACTAACATTTATTCTGTGTGTGTTTCATTATTGCTTTATTATTACTGCCTCAGTAATATCAGGTAAGTTATATTGGTAGCTTTATTTCCATGAACATCAAAATACTAGCTGTCTGCTGCCACAGGACAGTACAGCATTCAGATTCCCTGGAGTCATTGTTCTCACACCAAATATGAGGAGCTCTGCTATGGTTAGTGCAACTAATTGATTTAAAAAAAAAAAAAAAGACCATTTATGATAAATGGTTCCAAGTGTATGTTAAGCCCATAAGCATAGGAGATATATGCAGGATTTTGTAACTTCAAATACACTCAACTTAATATTTACAATGAATTACATTCTTCCACAATAGCAGTAATACAAGGAAGTTTATTTTGCCATGCTCAGATTTTAAAAAATAACATTTTCAAGCAAAACTTCCCTATCAGTAAAACAAGCAAACCTTTGTCTGTTCCAGTACTGATACAGAATGCAGATCCTAAGGAGCATCTTAAAAATGCTGAGAAACAAATTATTGCATGATTTTAATATTTTAATATTATTTTAATATTTTATTTGTTTTAATTATATTTATTTTAATATTATTTGCGGAAGAACTTCTTCACAGTGCGGGTGACGGAGCACTGGAACAGGCTGCCCAGGGAGGTTGTGGAGTCTCCTTCCCTGGAGATATTCAAGACCTGCCTGGACGTCTACCTGTGCAACCTGCTGTAGGGAACCGCTCTGGCAGGGGGGTTGGACTTGAGGATCTCTCAAGGTCCCTTCCAACCCCTGCAATTCTGTGATTCTATGATATAGCAAAAGATATAAGGTATCATTTCCCAGAATTTCTTCAACAAAGTCTGAATGGCCAAGGTAGAAACTTACTATGAAAATTATACAATATCCTATGAAAAATGGTGAAGATAAATTATGTGAGCTAACAGAAAACTGAGAGCAGAGTATTTTTGATGGCTACAGATCAGGAGCTGATGTTAAAGAATGACATAAAGACAAAAGGAAAGAATTCAAAGTACCAGGAGTCAAGAGTTTGTATTTAAGAGAACAGATTGATTAGGTAGGAGCTTTATTTCTAGTTCTGCCTTTGACGTGCAACATGACTTTGAATTAGGCTCTTGACTTCTCTGGTCTGGCAAAATGGTCCATTGTTTCCCTTGCAGAAAATGTCCATTTAAAAAAGATTGTTTGAGCTGATTTTTTATCTATTGGAAATAAACACTGAACCACCAAGCATTTTAAGAAGAGAAATACTGAAAAATTAAAAAAATAAAAATTCCAGAAAGTATTCTTCATTTATATTTCCTACCAATTATTAAATATTTTTAAGGAATGTAAGCATCTTTGCACGATGCTTGTCGAAAGCACATTTTCTCACCAGCAACTTCATTACAAGCCTGTTCACCAACACAACACAAAGTAAGAGCTGTGGTTGCCCAGGTGATGTGGAAGGTGACTGGGAAGTAAGTGAAGCTGTGTGCTCACCAGCAAATGCCCAGTCCCACAGGAGCCAGACAAGGGGAGCAGGCTGCAGGCTGACAGCCATGGCCACCAGCAGTCTGAGGGACCAGCTAGGACTTGGGTGAGCATGGGCAGCCAAGTGAGCAGATCTGGGTCTGCTAGGTGCCTGGCCAAGTTCAGGGATGGCTGCAAAGTAGCTGGGGCAAGGAACCAGGGCAAGGTCTGAACCTAAATACTGAGGAAGGCAGGGTACAATGCTTCTGACGGCTCTTTCTCACACAGCCCTTACTGCCTTGTGTATCATGACTGAGTGTGTCTGCTCAGCTGACATCTCTGTAGCATGTATAATGGCATGTATCTAACAGGGATCACGCGGAATGCTCCACAGTTCTATGGGGTTAACTGACACAGTTTGGAACAAAATGATTACAAGGCACAAAAAAATTTGGATTCTTCTTTTAGGCAGCGGTCTAGGAGATCTCCAGAGCCTGAGATGGAATCCTTTACCATGAAGATCATAAACTTGTCTAAAATATCATATTCATAAGATGAAAAAAGAGGAGACACGGAAGGCTGGTGAATAGTTAGCTTCAACACATAGTTCACAAAATCTCCAAAGATTCTCTCTGAATTGCTTTTCTAACATCCTTTTTTCCTGATGAAGGCAAAGAACTTATACTAAACTCTCTTTGCAGGTTTGTTCCCCCTTCAAAGCTGAGTCCTTGTTTTCTTTTCTTTCCAGCTTCCATGTGGACCTTAAAAAAAATGAGTTTGTTTCATTTTATTGATGCAGGATTGTTTTGTGGCACTAGTTGTTCATCACATCCTTCCCAAGGACAGCTATAGTTCTCAAACAGATGGTCCACAGATTCAGTTTTGTTTGAGACAAAACGGCAGTTTCTTGAATATTTTCCAGACTTTGTCTGAGGATGGCTCCTAAGAAAGAAGACAGATAAGAAGTGCACCCAGTTCTCCCTCTCTGCTCTTACAGGCTTGTTACATAAACAAAACATTGACAGTAGTTTATAACACCTCTGAAGTCACTCCTCTTGCTGTCTCACTGTGCTAGCTATTGCTTCTATTGGATCCAATCTAGCTGAACTTCTACTCCATGGCCACAGCTACACAGTGAAACCTTTTTCCTTCAAAGAAAATCTTAGATGCCAGTGAACTTGAGTCCTAACTGTCTTTGTGTAGTCATGAAAAATTAAGTGGATATGAATCGCTGTTTTTCTGATTTAATATTATTATTAATATTATTATTATTATGATTAATATTATTCTGATTAATATTGCACCTACTTTGTGAAGATATAAACAGAAGAAAGTACAAAGCAATGAAGAAAGATTTAATCACTTAAGAAACGGATAATCCCCGCATGTAAATTATACAAATTAAGTCATCTACAACAATTGTACTTAGTAAAAATAGCACAAGTTTCTTCTGATAACTTCTTAAATGATTTTTTTTTGTTTGTCATCAGATGTTTCCTATATTTACTAGATTATAATTTTTAAAGCAATTACTGAAAGGGCGAAAGTTCAGTCAAGCACCTGCGACCTCACCAATTATCTCTGTCAACAGAAATGGTATGTCTCTTTGTCAAGCTGCTACTTTAAAAACACTTCATGATGAATAGACTGAGAGCTCTGTATTCTATGATGTACAAACAAAATGAATCATTCATTATTTACTTTATTTTAAATAAAGATTGCTAACCTGTCCATTAAGTTTTTTCTGAACTATCTTGACATTTTCAGAACTAGCCATTTCTTTACACAATAGATTAAGGCTGCATAACTCAGAAGAAATGTTTTATTGTTATAGTTAATATGATGCATAGCAATTTTTTAAAAAAGTCATCATTTATATAATAGAAAAAAAATACACCTTTTAGGTGAAGGTACTACTTAAAATAGAAAAGAAAGACATTTGTTTAAATGCAATTAAATACTCAAATTATTTGAAAGCATAAGAAATTTTCTGCATAACTATTTCACTTTGAGATGGATGATACTAAGTTTTCAAAAGCAGCTCTGCATAATGCTTGATAACTTTTTAACAAAACAAAATGCCTCATTCCAAAACTTGGTGCCTTCTTTAGAAATTGTAAACTAATGTCTATGGAAAGAGTTGTCTGGAGGCTTAGTATCTGTTTACAGGTAGCTGAATAATGGACATCCAAGAATGTTAAATGCTACCAAGGTATCTCTGAACTTGGTTGGTTGGTTGCTTGCTTGCTTGTTTGAGCATTGCTTCATTTGCCCACGTCCCTCATCAATGGGACTGAGATACAATATGTGAATACCCATCCATGCTCTTGTTACCAGCTCTTGTGCTGGTAACAATTCCTTAGTAAACACAGGTATGAAAAACTCCAACACTTTTCAGAGCCTGATATGTCTATCTATGTATCTATCCATTTTGGTATAATATAATTTTTTTAAATTGAAGACAGACATTACTGATAACCATTCTGAGTTTTTATTTCTGTTCTGAGTGCACAGCTTAACCCTAAAATTCAGTCCATCAAAACCAATCCTTTCTTTGTTTCACTAAGACAGTGTAAAGTGACATTACTGGGAAAAAGAAAAAAAAAAACAGAAAAACAAAAAAGAACTACTTTATGATATATTCTTTATCCTGTATTAGACATTCTTTGACTCATTTTAATGTGGTTAACTCAGACAGTGTGGCTTCTGTTGCGTCTTGAGACACAAGTCAGGAGGAAAATACAAGAATATTTTCTAAATAAAGCAGGAGAAATTTCTCCTGTCATAATGTGGTATATAGTGTTGAATGTCATCTAGACATAAGACTTAAATTGACCATGTGACTTAGAAATATAATATACTAAATAAAGAACAACATAAGAGCGCCATTTCCGCCATAGAGCGCCATTTCCGCCATTTTA
>WBMW01003942.1:29392-46313 GCA_013396635.1 Penelope pileata | reverse complement strand
CGTCCCCCGAGCAGCCCGCCCGCTGTTAGCAGAGTTTGTCTTACTTTAATTAACTTAAATAGCTTGACAGTGGAGAATAGCGTTTGTCCAACGTATGTTTTTGGGCCCAATCCTTAATAAATGGGAATCGCTCAGGAATTTCTTTCCAAAATGTGTTTAATAGGAGTAAAGAAGACTGTGAAGTCTTTTACCACGCTTCCTCTTCTTCTCTGTCTTACTCTGCCTCGTATGGTAATACACGTCTTCTTCTGTTGAAAATAAGGTTCCTCATGTTCAACTGCACAGGTTGTGAATGTGGGACAGCAAAAAGTGTGTGGCTATGGCTTTCGTAAGGAAGTATATTGAAAGAACACACTTAGTATAATGAAGATTGTGGACATCATATTGTGCTTCCCTATTGAAGTATCTTGTTCATGTGCTGTGCACCCCTCTGCTTGCTTTGTATACTTTATGAACTATAGCTTTTTAGGCAGTCCACTGTACGGAGGCTGTGCCCTAAGTGATGCCTCCCCTTCATTTCCATAGAAACTACAAGAGATCGGCCCTGCAACATAACACTATTTGTAAGAGTTAATTTTGAGCTTTGAAATGTCTTTTTTTGCTATTGTCACTACAGTTAGCTCTGCATTTTTGCAATGCTTATCAGGATCTGCATGGCTGTCCAGGACAGGACCTGTCTTTTACATCAGTGTCACCTCTGCTGAAACGCATTACTGCTCCTCACTGTGCTGACATCCACTGTTGGGTCTCAATAAACATACGGCAAGTGCCAGTGAATATCAGTTGGTGCTGTTTTTTCTGCATAGAGGTATTTAGTCCCAGACCTTTGCTTCATCTGCACTTCTGTGTCAGATGCCGTTTTTCTAAACTGCCCTTCTGCTGCCATGTGTTGCACAGCAACAAAATGGTGCAGAGTACTGGGGGGAAGGTTCCACCTCTACATTGTGTGCCAACTTTATAACGTAGGGGGCATTACTTTTGGAACTGCCCTAGTAATTTACTATTATACTTTATGATACGGCTTTTGAGCTCATGACTGTTTGACCTTTGACCCATAACCTTTTTTGCCATACGTTATGTTAGGCAACTTTTGATGCTACACTTAAATATTTGAGTTAAAAAGATTGAGGGTTTAGGAACTCGGATCACTGCGGTATCTTGCTAAGTGCTGGAAACTAGAATAGATGCTGTTAAGAGTTACGGGGAATGTTTTTATGTTGTAAGTGAAGTTACAGTTGGGGATAGAATTAAGGAACTGGAAAGAGCAACTAGATACACAGGTGTTAGTGCAGGATGTCTCACGGATCTATTCAGATGGCAGTATGCATAACAAAATTATTTTTCCTTTTATCTTGGGATGGCAGTCACAGTACCAAGGAAGACTGGGAACTGCACACAGTACTCAAGATGAAGCTGTACCAGTGCTACACAGAGCAGTCGAGCCACATTTGCTGACAGGCTGGCTGTGCTCTACTGTAGGCATCTCAAAACATGGTGCAGAACGTGTCTGGTTTTTGCTGTTGTGACAGTCTAGCACTTGACTTTTTTTTTTTTTAGCTGAAGTGAGTTTGAGCAAGATACGTTCTCACTTCAGAGTGGTTTATTTTGAATTAGTTCAAGCTCAGCAATTCAAACTGAAATAAATATGCTTCTCAGAGCTTTTATGACTGAACTGCAGCAGAGTTGCGCACACTTCTCACAGCAGGGCACCACTTCCTTGTTAGTTTCCTGGGTTTGACTCTTGTACCCAGACTCGTGCAAGCATCTGGCAGTTGCAGCAGTCTGGAGAAAGTACCCGGCCTTTCTCCTCAAGCAAACTCTCCAGTTCTGGTGCTAGCAGCCACTGGGAGCACAGGGAGTTTTACTGCATCAGTGCCTGGTTTGGGGAAGCAAACACAATTTAGGTGACTGTTACATAAATGCAGGAATCTGGGAGCTTCAGCATGCAGCAGTCTGTGTTCCAGATCCCTTCCTGAAAAGTCTTGCTAGGTTAAAGCCTGTCTCGCTGGCTCTGTCTCCTTTCTATGTTCTTAGCTCACGCATAATTCTTTCCTCATCTTATTGCTGGAGTCCTTTGATAAAGGTGTAGCGCTACTGGAGCAAATGGCATACTACAAAAACAGAAATCTGGGTTTTATCTTTCAGGGTATGAATGCAGCGTAAGCAAGGAACAGACGTGGAAATACTCTGCAGAAAGAAAGCAGGGCGTGAGACAAATTTTTATTAAAAAGGACTGTACAGACAAGTTAACAGGTTCTTCCTGGTCAGAGGAAGAAAACAGAAGCACAGAAACCGGTGAAACTGCAGCTAGTGCTAGAAAGCATAAATGATAAACTAAAAACCTATATCAGGGGTGGCTTAGAAAACTGTAAAATGAGAGAAAACACTTCCATTTATTTATTTAAACTGCTAGTACAGTGTTGACTTCTTGAACAGTCTGTTACTTAGAAGAGCACATCAATGGCTACTCTTTCAAAAGCAGATTCTCTAACGTGAAGCCATTGGCAGATTCAGTCAGCTGAAAGTGTGCTGTTTAGAAAGCCAAATTCAGTATGTGCAAGTATTAGACTTTGGCTTACATTTTCTTTTATAGATAATGGGATCCGTGACACTAAAAGTTTGAATCAACCCCAGCTTCCATGTGGAGCAAAGCTATTAGATACAACAGTGTTTTCATCCTTTTAGCATAAGCTTGAGATGGGGGAGGAGAGGGAGAAGAGAGATGCTTGTGAATTCTATGCTATTTTGTTGCAGAAGAACAGGACTGTTCCTTTCCAGGCAAGTATGAAACTGTGGAAGGACCCTGGAAACCAGTTACAGCAAGAGAATGCACTGATTTTGCCATTTGAGTAGACCTTGAAAAAGGAATGACCAGGGATCAAGCCAGAGGTAAGTAATATAGGAGTCGTGTAAGCTATTCAAGGCTTAAATAGCTTCTTAGCATACATGACAGGGGTGTCTTTTTGGCTACTAAGAGAATTCAACCTGAGCAAGAATGAATTTAAGTGAAGAGAATAAATATCCTGAAGGGACTTCAGCTCCAAATGAGGAGGCCATTGTTGCTTCATGGAGCAGAAATGCCATAGTTTTGTAGTAAAAACTGCACTGGAGATAGCTTCCTTCTCTGACTAACAGAGCAAGGAATCAATATTTCATAATTATCTCTCAAGTCTCTCAAGAAAGGTATTTGGGAGGAAAGGGCCAAGGCTGTCATCGGAAGAGCTCCTCAGTTAACTTCCTTAATTAATCTGTGAGGAAGAACAATAGTAGTTCCCTAAGAAAGATAATGCTTTTATCTATCCTTCTGCCCCCAAGATTCCTTAATGAATGATACAGCTTTTTGTCTCCTTGAAGTAGTTTCACTCAGCAACAACACACTATTCATGTGACTGAACTTCAGAAAGGATGTGCAAACACATGTGTGAACAGTAGTATGTTACTGATACCAACACAGTATGTCATATACACATTTGTGTTTAACAAGGTTTTGTTATTTTTAGACAGAAAAAAAGACTAGTTTTAAAAAAAAAAAAATACAAAACTAATACTAAATTAGGAAATGTTCCTTCCTAAAGCATGCTTCAGTTTAGAGCTCTAGGGGTCTCCAAGAGAATAAAGAACCTGGCAAAGCAGCCATCAAGTAAGAATAGCTAGGACTAACCTCATCTATTTCAGGGTGTTCAGGACTGAAAAGCAGTTCTAGAAATCTATGCTTCTACGTGCACTACTTCATTGTAAGCCATTCATCCACTCTCCATTGTCGCTTGTTCTTAAAATTTATGACTATCCGTCACAAAAGTATGGTGCTTTCATGCATGCAGTTTGGAGAAGTCTATGTGCTGATCTTTAACCCTGTGTATGTCTTCCTTTAATCTCCACTGGAATCGCTCTGAACAGGGCACACCGCTTACAACCTCTCTGACATTTAAAACAGAACCCAGTAAATTTGTGTTAGGAAATATGCATAAGGATAGAGTTAGGGCACTATTGCTATTTGGTGAAGAGAGCAGAGGCCATGCTATCCTCCATTATCACTATCTCTCAGAGAGCAAATCCCAGTAACATAGCTTATAGAATCTGCTCTTTAGGTCCTTTTGTATAGTCCACATTCTGTCTGCGCTGTTAACAGATGTTTACTTGGCTATGAAGCATTGAAGTGAGAGAATGCTGACTGAATTTGGAATAAATTATAGGACTATATTCAATAAATACTCATGTACTTTATGGCCAAGTTTGGAAATTAATGGCAATATATGTGTTTTGGCCAGGAAAATCATTTTGCATGGATTTGTACACTTCCCACCATTTGGCAGAGTTCTGACCAGGGACTTAAGGCTTCGCTGCTGTTCTTTTTTTTTAACAAGCAAAATTCTCAATATAGCCACTCTAGTATAATAGTAGAAGAAAACGTGGGCCAGAAAAAAATACAAAGGACAAATGCAAACAGGCAGTCTCTGTCTCCTGAAGTTAGTGAAAAGAATATATAATACTTAAGATCAGTTTATTGACAAAGATGGTGACAAAACAGGAATTACAAATGAGTAAGTCTGAAGTCCTGTTTCTGTAGTTGGGTCACTACTATCCTCCCTGTGGGAGGAACTGTTACATGAGATGAAACAGGGAAGGGTCTGCAGGATCCTGCAATCAGAGTTCTTCAGGCACACGTGCAAAGGAAGAAAATAATGTGGGCTGAAATGCAAGTAATTCTAAAATGGCTTATTAAAAGATACAACGGTAGCAAGTTTTGGTCAGGGAGAAAAACAAAACAGACAGTTCCGGTGAAATGCATCATTTTTAGTTGACATTGTTCCTCGTACATGGTATGGAACTTCCATGTAATTCAGTTGAGGCTATGTCTGCCAAAGGAAATTTTTGCTGTAGAAACCAGGAAGAGGGGCTATGCAGAGTGCAGTCTGTGGACATACAGGTTTGGGATGCTCAATGCTCTTTTCCTGTAGAACCATTTACCCTAAAGCTTAGAAGTACCCCTAATGTATTAATTTGAGTCTTAAGTCAGTTAAATTTCTGACTGCTAAAAAGAATTTCACGTTAAGATGTTAAATCAGTACAAATTATGTCATTTTTAGTAATTCATACGCAGCCTAAAACCAGATCCCTTCTCTAAAATTTAAGCAAAATTTGAGGTAATGGTACAATCAGACTCCAGTAAATAAAAACTCACTTGTGTCATTAATGCACTGATTTCTTGTATAAATAATTTCTTCCTTTTTCCTCAATGCTTTCNAAAAAAAAAAAAAAAAAGGGAGCGCTACTTGATACCCAAGCTTATGCAATCTTACTAATGTGGAAAACAGGTTGTTCTTCAGAGAAACAGACAAATTGATTTTTCTAAATTTCAAATAGTCTCCTGTTAGCAGGAGAAAATCAAATAATCTTTTAGTAACATCTATTTTCTTAAAGAGTATCTAGAAGTATCTGTGGTAATCACATTTGACCAGTAAGCGTAGCCTGATATTTTAGGGTACTGACATAAGAATTTTACATTGCTTAGGAATCCAAAAGATGGAATGATTGAAATGTTAACCTGTCGCACCACTAATACTTATTTTACTCAAACCAAATCCTAAGGACCAGAAGAAATTAAGACAGAACAGGAACATTGTGCTTACATTGCATTGAATAGAAAACAATGAGTTGGTCGTACTTGAGTCTGCACTTCCGTAAAGTCTGGCCACATTTACAGTTCTACTGGAATGGTATTGGAAGTGGTCACATTTTGCTCATCGGTCTTCTGTGCTTCATTCGTCCTGTTTCCTTTTAGGCTTTTTGGGATTCCGAGATCGGCTTTTTGCTTTGCAGAGTGGACATATTGGCGCATTCCGATGAATTTGTTGGTGACATGACAAACAGGCCTGAAACGCGACATTGCAGCCTTTTGTTATAAACATTTAAGTGGCATTGATACGTGAGTTATCGAGCATCATATTTTAAGATTGAGGACAGAAAAAATAACCAAGACTTCTTGCCTTCACAGTTTATATCCAGGTCTCTGGATTGTACGGTAGCTTCAGGCCAAATGAAAAGCTAGAGTATCTAATTGAAGTGCAACTGCAGGTCAGCAAACACATGGCTCAGGTCTGTAGTAATAATCTCAGCACTAAATTCCATTTTGTTTAAGCTTTCCGTTTATTTTAAAGATGTCTACGTGGGTAATAGCTCGCTGAGTCAGAGAAGTTATAGTGAAGGCTAACTGCAGTTTCACAGAACTCAAGGCAGAGAGGGTGATTAGACGAATTCTACGTATCTAACACAAGATGCAACATTCTACCCTTTTGTTCTATACTAAGCCCTTTAACTCCCATTTGATTGAAGCATACTGCTCACAGAAAAGCTCTTTGCTGAGCTAACTGCAGACAGTAAGTATGTAACTATGATATACACTTACCTCAGTTTGCCTCCCTAGTCAGCGAACCTTTGGAACCTGGTTGGGATAGATACCCCTATGGAATTACTTATCTCTTTCTGCGGACTATAGAAAGAGCTGAGTGTAACTGTTCAAGGTAGTACACCTCTCCTAAGTGCTTATGGTTACTTTGAATTAATCCATACATGAGTCTTTATTTGAAGCTACCAAGAAGTGCAGAACCAATCACCTTTCCTGGTAAGTTATGCCTCCTTATAAAACGTGTGTTATTTCTAATATGAATGCACTTTGGATTACCTCCCAGCTCTCAGTCTTTTACTCAGCATTTTCTTTTTAACATGCCTTTTTCTCACATCAAACACAGGAGGCATGATAATTTCTTGCATCTCTGTAGAGATTCTTGGGTCATAAATGAGTCAAAATAAAGAAGTGCCTTGTCCTTAACCCTTGATGGCAGTTTAAGTCTACTGGGGTTGTTCTTGATATGAACCTCTGCAGAAAAGATCAGAATCAGGACACATCATTTTTCCACTTTGTAAATACTAATCAACATTATAAGCATTGTATATTCTAGTGACACAAGAGAAAACCAGCATGTTCCAGCTCCTGACCTTCATTGGAGGTGGCTGTTGTCTGAACGTTGCTGTCTGTCTGGTATCTTGTTTCCTAGCCACTTGCAGCTGTTGGGCAGCTGCTGCAGCTGCAGCCAAAGACTCTGGGATGGGAGGCTCTTGTGGTTCTGTCTGCCATTCTGCTTTCTGCTTTTCGAAGTAGCTAGAAACAAAATATATATATATATATATTAAAAAAAGAAAAAAAAAAAGCATGTATTTTGGACTGTGCAATTATTTTAAGGGATATTTTGCGATAAAATATAATGGTTTATATTTCCCTATTATGGTCCCCCACTCAAGTCAAATTGCCAACATTTAGATACATTCAGTTCTTAAATAGAATTGCTGGTATTTTCCTCTGCATTTGTACACATCAGACAGACTTGAGAAGAATGGCAATAACTGTCAGCTTCTAATGCGTCTTGATTTACAACTGAACAGAAATCTAAGAGGCTAGAAAATACACAATGTACATACTTAACCTTTTAAGTGTTATATTCACTTCTGACAAACTTTTTATATTTTATTCTGTTAAGATTAATATTTTAATGCAATAGATTCATACATTCTTCATAGTGTTAAGCTGCTTTGAATGTAAAAACGCATTTCTGAAGAAGTCAAAAATGAATCTTGAAAACTATGTTAAAATGATGCCAAATGTGCCGAGCATTAAGAAATTTAAGTTTCTTAGAATATCACTTGTATTTTCAACTGATCTGTTAAAGAAAGGATGTGGTTATTTGAATAGCAGCTACTTCTGCCTCCCTCCCCTCCAAGGTTATGCCCTAAAAAATGGAACTGAAGTCATAAACTCATGAAATCATTAAGTTCCTTCTAATCCAAACCATTCCATGATTCTATGATCTATTCCATGATCTTGGGTAAACTTTTACTCTTGGTAGTCACGCGTATATGTCTAAATGGCACTGCCATGTGCATGCAGCAAAAAGTAGAATTGTGACTAGTAGTTCCAAAAACCAACTAAAGAATGTTTGTTTTGTGTGCCTCTTGTATTTTCTTCTACCTCTGCTTGCTAAACAAGCAAAAAAAAAATCAGGAAAAAGATACTGTGTTACAAGAAACAGTATACAATTAAAATCTCTAAAAAAACAAACATGCTTGAATTTTTACATGTCATACCTAGTACTTGCAGCTTGGAATAATCTAACTTGCAACAAATGCAAACAATGTTATCACATGCAGGTACTCTCACATCTCCTTTTTGGTAACTTTTGCTTTTCATGAATACCTCTTAAGTTCTTTCTTCTACCCACCAGCAAAAGTAAAATGGCAAAATAACCAGTAGAATCAGGAGGCGGTATAAAGCCAGACAACGTTTGCTTTTGAGACTTACTCAAGGGACAGTTTCTCTTCCTCCTCACACAGATCTGGCAGCCTCTGCAAGCCTAGAGTCATCCGCAGAGCATCTACATGCTCCTTCAGGGGTTTGTACTCCTCATGCAGGCGACGAGTCGATTCCAAGAGTTTGTTGAGATCATTCTCAGACTGCTTGATAGTGTTCTCCATCTGAAGCAGAAGGATGGATGTGGTTTTACAAGGACTGTTCCTTCAATAGCTCTCTGAGCAAAAGACTATGTCAGAAAGAAAACCTTTTTCTCACTCAAGTTGGAAGAGATTAGAAACCCAATAGTCAAACAAAGAGTTTTGGTTATACGATAACTAGCAAGCTATGGAAAGGTTCCTGCCTCTCTTACTGCAGTAAATGGGAAAAGAAGCAGAAAAAGATAATCTGCTAGGGAAAAGAGAGGGAAGATGAAACTAAGTGAGAGAGTTTACACAATTGAGTAGGGGAACAGGAATTTCAAGTGAAAAATAAACACAGTCTGTGCATCCAGTAGCTTGTACTTGCTTGCAGCGTGAGAGTGCTTTCCCTCTGGTGCAAAGCACCTTCAGAGCTAGAAACCAGTGTACAGTCGTATCAGTGCCCTGACATAATGAAATCTCCACTTGGCCCTTCTAATTGATTAATATTCCTTCTTTATAAACTGTTTTTCTCTTATTTGTACAGGCTGATGCTTCTTACTGTACTGAGGTAACGTTTGGTGGTTCCGCTCACAGATGAAGGTCAACTCTTGCTAAGAAATTCACAAATATCATGTATTTTCCTAAAACCCCTTTTCTTCCAAGAAACACCAATCAAAAATCCCAGCTGGCTGCCTCTAGCTGCTAAATGAGGAAAGACTAACAGGGAGAATGGTTTTCTATGGGACTGCTGGAATGATGTTACTATGGCTGCTCATGAAGTTCTTCAATGGACTTGGTTATCCAAGGTTATGCCCTTGGTCCAAATGCTTGCCATGCTGACATTACAAAGTATTCTACCCAGCAGAGACAGGAAAAAACAATTGGCCTGTACTAAGTTCCCTTGGAACTTTTTGTAGGATCCTAGGATGGTGAGGTGTTGTCAAGCCTGAATTACTGAACCATTGATAGTTCACTGATGTGCACAATTCCACAACCTGTGGCCTGATTCATATACAACTCTCTTGGACTGTCTGCGTTGGGACTGTTGCATACCACATTAATGTCAGCATGGATCAGACGCAGCTCCTCCACATGTGCCATCTTCTCTTGCAGCAGCAGGTCCATTTCCTGTTTGTATTCTTTCAGGTGCCTCTCCTCAGACTCGAGGGCTTCAAACTCTGCTTTGAGTCGTGCCTTTATTTTTTCCATCTGCAAAGTCTTATTCCTGGATCCCAGTGATAATTACAAATAGAGAGAGACAACAGCAAGTAACTGCAAAATATTTTTGAGAAGTCGCTTCAAAGGTGAATAAATGGAAGAAGCAGGCAGCAATAACAGACAAGGGTGAAACTAAACATTTCTGAGAAAGCATGAGATGCAACGAGAGAACTGAATTCTAATCCCAGCTCTTTTGCTGAGCTTTTCTAATGTATCAGATCATGCTGAATTTTCTTATACTGAAATATGAAATTAACAGAACATTGTAAAAATTTAACAGTTACTGTTGTTTCAACAATTTTGTACCAAGAGTTCTACCGCATCAATTAACTGAGATTAAATCCTAGTTCCAAAGCAGAGAAATCCTGAAAACAGGGGAGGCTTTAAACAGGATTCTGAGAAATGTATAATGAAATGGAAGTGACTATAATACCACACACACTGACTAAAACTATGTGGACAGTAATTTGAACTGCTAAAAAACTATCTAAAACTTCAGATTAAAGAGAAATCCAGAGCAATAACATGTCAGAGTAGTAAAAACTCAGGATGACATTGGTGATCCACATTCCACTTGCCAGTAACACCACAAGTTCTTGGTTCTTTTCTGATATCTAGCACCTTTTGCATATTTCTAAATGTTTCTGCACTTGTTTTTATTTGTTTTTTTTTTAATTTTCATTTTTGCCAATATGTAATTCCATAGCAAAAATGTTTAGAAACCCAGTCCATATCTCTCTCTTCAAAGCTAGCAATTGAAGGGTGTGAGTTTCAGTCCTCAGACAGCTTTACGCAGCAAAACAGTCTACAGCTGCTGTGATTGAGCAGTTGCCAAGCTGCTGAACACAGCAAACAACCTGGTCTTGATCCTGGGATTTTGACAACCCAGATGCCTTAGTTGACAAATCTTGATGAATATTTATTCAGCAAGGTTTTTTTCCTTTACTGTACAACAGTACTGAATAATCTGTATATAAATATTGGAATTATACCAATAAAAGAGATCCTCACTCTCTTCCATTTTAAATGTGGCAATATCCCGCTAAAAAGTATACTCCAACCATCTACCCTTATTTTCACCAAGCATCATTTATTTAAAACATTTGCTTAGTAATGGCAACTTTGATTACTAAAACTAGGAGGATCTGTCCCTAGTTTCCACTCTTGTATTTATGGCACACCTTCACCTCACAGAGTGGAAACATTACTTTTCACACTGTTACTAGTCGCTGGCTGCTATGCTCTGCCAAACTGCTACAACGAATGAGCTGCAGGGGATTGTTTCAGTGCAAATGATTAGCTTTTGATTTTTCTTAGGAAAGAAAAAGTGCATCCAAATTAAACTCTTTCTGTTAGCATCAGGCAACAAGCAATGATGCTTTGAAACAAAAACCATAATTGTGATTTCTATACTGCCTAAAGTATTCTGCCCTCTTATTCTTTGGCCAATTTCAGTTCTTAGACTGCAATGGTAGCAGCAGTTACTAAGTGTATCCCAGTTAGACATTAAGTGGTGAAACTGGCATCTGCCATTGGCAAACTCACACTCACTCTCTTTGATCTCCTTCCAGTCAGAACACCGTTGTCCAGTATTTACGTATTCGCTTTCACTTCTGGAGTTCTGTGAGAGTACTCAGCGTATATCAGTAAGTATGTGCAGATGTGTTTGGATTGGGGACTTATATTTTTGCTGACACTCTAGTGATGTAGGTAGGTGGTAGGTAGGTAGGTAGATTTTCAGAATTCCAGCAAAAACCCAGCTGAGCAGCATTTCATAAATGACAAGAGAGCACCGACAAAAGGCAGGCAATTTCTTTGATTTCAGTTGTATTTTTTTTCCTCTGCCTATAGAATAGTACCTGGAATGCAGATTAAAATAGTCTGCCAAATCTATCAAAGGTGTATTCACTCTACAAACATAAGAAATTCTCGCAGCTACTTTGAAGTACCTTTTTCATAGACTGAAAGGGTATTTCAAGTAGGTAGTTTATGTGACCACATTTTGTGAAAGGAGATTCAAAAATGACATCAATGCTGCAAGCAGGATTTTTGCTTGTTTGAATTTAAATTACATTCAAGCAAATTTCTTGATACATCATTGTATAATAAAGCTAGTAATGTCACCTTCACTGTGCCATAAACTAATACAAAAAATGTCTTAATTGCAGTGTAAACATCCTACTTAAATATACTAACAGAAAACAGAAGGCACCATAAATTTCCAAGTACAAGATACCACTCTCTCTGGAAAGATGCTTTGATGAGATATTTAAATTCAGTGCTGTCATAACTGGACCTCAAATAGGCCATGTTTAGATCAGGATTTTAGAAGAGCCTGCCTAACAGCTGAGTAGGAAAGTACTGTTCTCACTCTGCAAAGCACATATCACCCTATCTTTTTCTCCATGCTGTTCTGGGATGCTAGACACATGAATATTTCTGCCTGATCTTTGCTCATGGCATCGAGTGAAAGGGCCAAGGCCCATACACTGCCACCTAATTCACCCCTTTGCACGGGTAGTTTGCTTACTGAAGGTGCTGTTACCAGACAGAAAGACGTCTCTGCAGCAACCTTTGTGCAGAGCGAGGCAGCGTCTTTGTCCACTGCATCCTCCGCAAACATCCCCAGCATATCCCCTCTCCAGCCACCATGCCCCAGGGCACCTCTTGCCACCGCAGGTTACCCATCACCAGCTTGCCCTTCAGCTCCCAGCTACATCCCAGATCATTGCCCTCACTTCCTTTGTAAGATGTTCTGGCATCGGATACATGACTTTTCTGCTAAATATAGACAGCTCAGCTCAGGGCTTACCTGAATATCAATGTCCTATGTCAGAGAATGAAAATGTCATACCTAAACCTCAGGAAAACACATACTGCAAAGCGGGCACAATAGTGCCATGCACTGNTCAATGCAGCCATAGGGGTGCTGCATGAAGGGTGCAGTATACAAATCTGTGTTGGATTGCATTGCATGGAGCAGCAGAGCCAGCTGCTTGCTGCTCCTCAGGTCCTCAGGTGACGGCATAAAAAGCACAGTGCTGGCATGTCCCCATCCACCGCCACCACACCGCTGCCGCAGCACACAGCTCCGCTCCTCTCCTCAGGCACCAGCCAGACACAGCAGGTAGGAAGGCTTCCACTGCCTTTCCCTGCCCACCTTAGCTGTCTCTCTGCCTTTGGGCAAGAGAGACTTTGGGGTAGAAAGAAGCCTGACAAGCACTGGCTGCTTCACAGGCTCAAGTGGTCCCCTCTCCCAGCAAACGCACAGTTCCCCGCTCCCCCACAGGCTGCAGCCCCAGAGCAAAGCCGAGCCCTGTGCCTGGAGAGCTGTGCCCTCCCACAGCCCTCCCTGCTCAGACATCCACCCGAGCTGCAGGCACATCCGTCCTCAGCTTCCCGTGACAAGCTCTTCCTCTCGCAGCCTGTTAAGGCTCCTGCCAGGGATTGGTGGGAATGAACAGGGCAAAATAACAAATTCACAACAGAGACACTCAGGGATGAGAAATAATAGTACAAACAACTTAAGAGAAAACACCCACAGCCCAACACCTCTCCCCTAGCTGTGTGGGGCTGGATGTGCCTTTGCCACCCATGTTTTTCCTTGTTACCATATTACTGAGCTGATTCCCTGGAAATGTACAAACATTGCAGCCCTTCACTGCACATTCCACTGGCACTTCCCAGCTGCCAATGTTCCTTCCCTATTTGGAAAAATGTATTTTCAGCTCTTATCACAAAGCCTGGGGCTGGTCTTCTTTCCCTCAGTAGCACAATAGCTACTTTCAGATCGATGCAACTCCTCCACTTCCCCGAGGAGAAAGCTGCTGCATGTAACTGACGCCGCACAAAGCAAACATACCTGATCTCCTTGATGCTCTCGAGTTTGCACATGATTTCTTGCTCATCTGCCATGCTTTTCACTCCCGATTTAAGCCTACAGAGAAATGCATAAAATGCCAGAGAAAAAAAAAAGAAAAAACATACAATAGACACAATGTAGTCACTCCCCCCTAGCATAGGGTCTCTGAGCCTGTGCAGTAGGCTCTAGTGGGAGCTATGGGACTTGGAGTCCAGCTTGCCGTTGTTGCCCAGGCAGGCAGGCAGCAGAAAGACTACAATGCCCACAATGCAGAGCAGAGCTTTCCTCTGCTTCTTCCTGCAACTACATTTTAAATCAGCTTGTCACACCTCGTTATGTCAAAGGTTGTTAGGAGTGCAAAGAGAACACAAGGGGGCTTAGTGAGATCTGTGCAATGTTTAGCATTTCATTAAAATTATGGAGTAAGCACTAAGAGATCATTGGATGTGATTGTGATTTTGATGTAAAACTTTTTTTCCCCCACAAAAGCATGCTGTAGCCATTATTACCACCATGCTATTTTCTCCTAGGTGTTCTGAGTGATGAGTGCATCTGGAGTTCGCTAGAGATGTTTTGTTCTTGAGGATATTCTTTTTTTTTTTTTTCCTAAAACTAAAAGTGCTACATATAGTGGCAGAAATAAAGAAGGAAGAAAGAAAATAGTAATAATCATAATTTAAAACACACACACACACACACACACAAAAACAGTATGCAAATGAAACAGCCTGGAAAAGACTGTGAAAAGTAACCACTTTTTAACTTGCCTTTCTAAGGACATCCTCACCATGCATACCAGAGCACTTCACAGAGATTGCTGAACAGACTTCCGGTCATTCCTCAGGTAATTATTTTCCTTCTGTTTCTGTGGTGTACTAAGCATCGTGTTATGTTATGAAGATAACAGTTACATCTCAACACTTTGGAAAGTCTCTTCCCGAGGGATCCGCAGATTCCCGATCCTTCACCACTGTACCCATGCAATTACCATGGTTTTCCCAGCTGTGATGGTTGAAAGGTCAGCACAATTGAACGAATGTCAAGCTCAAGGTCTACACAGTCAGCAGGGAAATTGGGTTCTGCAGTCTTCGACTTACGTGTGTATATGTGTACAAACATCAGTACCATAGGCTAGTGAATACAGTGGACCACTGACCAGTCAGCAGTGTGAGGCTAATGAGAACAGGGTAATTATTGTGGAATACATTACAGAGCTGTTACATATGGAAGGCACTGGAATCAACACATAGTCAGCGCTGATTGAATTTACTGTTGTCTGGTTCAGGGCTCTAAAATAGAGGTGGAAAATAAAATTGGACATAATGCAGAGGACAGCGATAAGAATGGTAAGAGTTTTGGGGAACACAAAAGAATTGGCTCATATTGGCTGAATGTGAGAGCATGGCCACAGTAATGTGGTATTTGGTTGATCTGCTTGAGTTGGGGCTTGTGGTCACAGAATTAAATGTCTCAAGTCAGCTGTGAACACAGTTTTAGACTAAAAGTGGCCCCCTGTTGTTGGTATGACTCATCTTACCTTTTATGAGCATCCTGAAAAAACGTGGTCAATTGGCATATCCATCTAGCTTGCAGGGAGGGAGATGAGCCCTGCTGTCCACTGAACAAAGATGCGTGAATGGGAGAGGCGGGGTTGAGATCTCGCTAAAACCACAGTCCTGTCTCTAAACGCCTCAGCGTAGTTTCGCAATGTCTACACCATGTATGGAAAGATGCTCCTTTTTTCCATGATGTACAACATCGACCCTATGCTGCCTTTCGAGTAGAGTGCTTTTATACTTTGCATTTTGTATCCTTTCAACTCACCCCAGTTTTGGAAACGTGGTGGCATTTTTTTCTTCTCATATGAAGAGTACAGACTTTATATGTGGCTTCCCTTATTACTGCCAAATTTCTGAATATTTTTTTCAGTGTAACTTTTAGCAAAGTGAGAGAGTTCTTCCTCTGTTCTTACTCTGAGGGGAGTATGCACTTTCACCACTGCTATCGGTTGTGGTAAGTAGGTGGGGAAAAGGTGCATTGTATCCTGGGGAGACGTGTCAGTGTTCTGATGTCTGCATACTCTGAGCTCCCTAGTGCTTCCAGAGACGAAAAATCGTTTTCCAGGTCAGTCCGTCAAGAGGCAAGATGTCCTAAGGGCAGAACAGAACCCAGGTTACTCTTTCAGCTCCGATGCTAATACTTGCAGTTCAGACACTTTCTAACTGTTGGCATTCAGCTTTTGTTTCACTGCTTTGGACAAGCGTCTTCATCTGTCTGTGTTTCGCTTTTCATTGTATAGAAAATAGGTCTGACCATTCTTTGTATGATCTGAAATCACTGCACTGGTATTTCATGTGTATTCTGTTGCTATTTATAAACTTTGATGCATGGGAAATAAATCATGATAATGTTTTCTCCCAGCACACACACAGAATTGGCGTTGAAAAAAACCTTTTGGTTTTCTGGTCCTGAAAACTTCAACTGTGCTCCTATTTGATCCTTTCTAAACCAAGAGCTACTAGACAGACACATTTCAAAATGAGTTTCAGCATTATGCAGACTAAGATCAATGCCAGAATACTACTCTACATACTGAACATAGGTTTGCATGTCATTGCACTTAAAAAATTAGTCACTTCCTCAGTCCACACACTGTTATCACTGTGACAAGAACTCTGGAATAGAGCAGTTCTAATTGCAAGATTTTTCTTTTTTCTTTTTTTCCTTTTGCAATCATTTCCACTACAGTAATCAGTTCTACAAAACTGGAGGCAATGATGTTTTTTTTTTCTCCCAGTATGTTCTGGATTTGACATGTTAATATATATTCATTTCCCTTTTCATTTCGTCACTCTTTTCATTGAAAAAATACCGTTGAATTCTGTGTACTTTCCTCATTACAGACAGCTTTTCATGTTGCCAAGAATGCCCTGATAACTTATTATCAGAAGTTCTTTAAAATTTGTCAGTATGACAGATTATGTATGTAACAAGTTGTATACAGAGAGTAATATAGCACATTTTGTCCATTTTCATATATTTTTATATACATTTTTTATATATTTTCTGAAATGTCTTTCTAGACAAGTAGCAGCGAGTTAAAGCAGACAATCTGTCATTTCCTTTTTGAAGATGACAGAACTCAGACATTTAGTAGTTTATAAGGTTGCCCAGCTGGCGTCGGTGAAAACCCTCATGGACTGTGTGCAACACGCTTTGTGAAAAAAAGAGCGCGCGTGGAAGCTGCGTTTGCATTCCGCTCCCGGCGCCCCCCGGGTGGGGCCGGAGGCTGCGCTCGCGCTGCTCGGGGCGGGCGACGCGTGCGCGGACTCCGGGAGCGCCCGGGAGACGAGAGGA
>WBMW01003942.1:0-29261 GCA_013396635.1 Penelope pileata | reverse complement strand
CCGAGCGGGGCTCCGGCGGCCTCGGGGCGGGGAGCCGGGGCTTCGCACTGTTCCATTTAACGAGTGCAGAGGAGGGACCGTGAGGGCTGCGGCAGCGTGCTGCTTGAGAAGATGTTCTGTGTCCGAACGTATGGAGGGTGGCGAGAAAGTTCTGAATGACAGCGGCGTGATGAAATGGGGTCATCGTTTTTGTAGAGGGTACCCGATGGCCGCTGCTCACATCTTCCATCTTGCTTTATAATGCGAAGGTGGATCAGAGAGCGGTCATTTACCACGAGGCAGAGGAGGTTCACGACAGTTATCTGTTCTGTTCATTTGAAGATGTTGTTTTTCGTAGCTCTTTGCTTTTCTGATTATCATTTAAACTTGTGCAGATGGTATTTCACGAGACTTGTCTGTTTCTTTTACCGGTCACTTAACAGTAAGATGGAATGCAGAAGCTACATTGTGTCTTCTGAAGTTGATAAATGCGGATCTAAGTTACTTCTGGCTGTTCAGTGACAGACATTATCTTTTTTGTTTTAATCTTGTAATGTGTTTTAGTGATAGGCAAGTACTGTTGTAAATGGGACAGAAGATTAGAAAGAAAATGACAATTCTGCTCATTATGAACTTGTGACGAGCGTATCACTAGTTCTTTGTGCAACATTAGCATTCCAGATCCACCTGATTTCATGTGCTTAGTGTGTTTGTTCACTGAAATGGATGTCTGGGAAGTAACTGTACAGAACATATCCTTTATTATAGAAATACACCTTCTACTTGCCACGTACTGTAAATAGACTATGGTATGTAGTGCTGGAAGGCACATTTTACAACTACAGCTGATGTCACTTACAAAATGATCTTTGAGTCGAGCTGGAAAACTCAGTGGAGATGTCAAGGTCATTTTCAAATTTAGAACAATTTAACTGCTGTTGGAATGTGTTATTTCTTTTTCACTGACATGTTTTCTATGTATTGATCCTGTAACTGCTGACATTTTCTGGACCTTTGTTCAGTTGATGATCTTCTAAATGGGCTGATGCTTGGTGAGTTTTAGTGGAAGTCCTCTGTAAGGCTCCTTAAGTTAATTTCATTTGAATAACCTCCTTAAAATGTGTGTAAAATTAAAAAATCTGTTAGCAGCCAAAGTCACTAATCAAAAAGAATGGAAGCAAAAGATGTTAAGAGGGTGGATGGATACCAATGACACTTGTGCAGATGAACCAGTACAAAGTGCTGATGAACCAGTAAGAAAAGTCAATCCTGTCAACTGCAGTGAATAAGTTCTGGCTTTCTGTTCTTTGATCTTTTGGGATGTAGACATATATTGCTTCTGACTTCCCTGGCCTACTGAGCTGTCATTTTGTTAAACATTTATAGCCCTCCTATAGATCTGTGAATAAGAGAAATGAAACAAATTGCTTCTGTCGCATGCACTCTGTTACTGTTTACATTGAGAGCAGAATTACTGGAGTAGTCCTTTGGAATAAGGAAGGCAGGAGGATGTAAGCTCAGTTATAGAAGGCAGCCTTGGAAAGGTGAAGAAAAGTAATTTATAAACTAAGAAAAAGTTTTCAGGTGTTGCAAGATTGTAAACTGGTTTGATATATTGATTTATTCATTCTCATATTGTAAAAATATAAAAAGTACAAAAAATTCAAACAGATGGTAATGCTTCCTAGAGCTCAGCCTGAGACTACTCACCTCTGTTGATTACGGAATCTGCTGGACATAGAGGACTTTGAGGAGCCATGGATACATGAATGGACAAGTGTCCACATATGTGTATGTACGTTTTTTTTAAAGTTGAGTTTAAAATACTATTTTTCAGGGCATTATGAATGAGGAGCATCTTTGAGTAATAATACTTTACCTCTGTTACTGTGTTTTGGTTTTTGTTTGATAAGCTATATTTGACGTGATGTATTTATGGTAACACAAAAAATTCTTCTGGAAGTAAGAAAACCATGATCACCTTTACAAATCTAGGCTTTCTGATGCCATGACATATGGTATAGTTTGATATATTTCAGATTTAGGAAACTGCTGTGAAAGTGCTGAGATGAGCAATGTAGAATCTCTTAAGATTTGACTTGACTGTTCTGAAGTGAGCAATTTGTTTGTAAGATTGGCCATAATAACAAAAACTTCATTAGCTGTCAGTCTCAACTCAAATATATATATTCTTTCTATATTTAAAGTAGTACTTTAGCTGAGCATCTTTTCATTTTAAAGGTAGCTGTTGTATGTCATTTTCTTACATGACTTACTTTTGACTTTGCTTGCTAGCAACCTAGGTTGAATCACCATGTCAAAAGAAAATCTAGACTTTACATCATTTGCTGTAGGCCTCCTTTAGAATTTCATTGGTATATAGAGGTCCTTGGCTCAATGTCTGGATGGAGATCGGTGACGAGTGGTGTCCCTCAGGGGTCTTTACTGGAACCACTACTCTTTAATATCTTCATCAGTGACATCAACAGTGGGATCGAGTGCACCCTCAGCAGTTTGCAGATGACACCAAGCTGTGTGGGGCGGTGACATGCCTGAGGGATGCCAATGCCAAGTGCAACATCTGCACCTGCGTTGCGGCAACCCCCACTGTCAGTAGAAGCTGGGGGATGAAAGGATAGAGCACAGCCCTGCTGAAAAGAACTTGGGGGTACTGGTGGCTGGCAAGCTGGCCATGAGCCAGCAGTGTGCCCTCGCAGCCCAGAAAGCCAACCGTATCCTGGGCTGCACCAACAGCAGCGTGGGCAGCAGGGCGAGGAAGGTGATCCTGCCCCTCTGCTCTGCGCTGTGAGACCTCACCTGGAGCCCTGCGTCCAGAGGTGGAGTCCTCAGCACAGGAGAGACGTGGACCTGTTGAGCATGTCCAGAGGAGGGCCACAAAAATGGTCCAAGGGCTGGAACACCTCCCTGCGAGGGCAG
The DNA here is from genome assembly GCA_013396635.1 of Penelope pileata. Taxonomy (NCBI): domain Eukaryota; kingdom Metazoa; phylum Chordata; class Aves; order Galliformes; family Cracidae; genus Penelope; species Penelope pileata. The sequence goes on along the minus strand of WBMW01003942.1, from coordinate 26,345 downwards.
GTTGAGTGCTGGGGCTCTGCAGTCTGGAGAGGAGAAGGCTCTGAGGTGACCTGATATAGCAGCCTTTCAGTATCTATAGGGAAGCTATAAGAAAGAAGGGAACAGACTGTTTAGCAGAGTCTGTGATAGGACAAGGGAAAGTGGTTTCAAACTGAAACAGGGGAGATTTAGATTGGATATAAGGAAAAAGTTTTTTACACTAAGATAGTGAAGCACTGGCGCAGGTTGCCCAGGGAGGTGGTGGATGCCCCATCCCTGGAGACATTCAAGGTCAGGCTGGTCAGGGCTCTGAGCAACCTGATCTGGCTGTAGGTGTCCCTGTACATTGCAGGGGAATTGGACCAGATGACCTTTAAAGGTCCCTTCCAACTCGTAACGATTCTATAATAGTATATTATAATTAAGCATTCTACAAATCCTAGCATAGGCCAGGATGCTTGCTGGTTACATGGCTGAAATGTAGGAGCTCATTTTTCACTTTCAGTCCATCTGGAGAGACTTCTCTTATCAAGATTAATATTTCTTCTGATTGTCTGAGTTAAGTTCTTTTTCCGTTGTCTAGGGAAGAATACTCCACATTAGTCTGAAGCAAAAAATTTAAACTCAGGTTATTTTTTAGTAAGGGCATCCGTGAGAAATTTAACATATTTACTCCTTTAATGAGCCCACAGACAGCTCAGCCAAATCATGTAAAGACAGAAGCAATTCTGAGAGCTTTAAACTAAAAACCACATGAGATTCCTCCCTCCCTCCTTCTCCTTCTCCTTCTCCTTTTTTTTTTTTTTTTTTTTTTTTTTTTTTTTTTTTTTTTTTTTTTAAGGTCAAATATTAATTTCAGACTCTTTGCCAAGTCTTTTTCTTTTCTGGTTGCTAGGTTGTCCTGGTCCATATCTTGTCCATGTCCATGCCTGATCATCTGTCTTTAAAGAGTGAGATAAAGTTGCTGGAGAAAGGAGTTTACCATTTTCATTTCTGAAAGCAAAATCGCCTTTTCCGTAGTCTTCTTGAAGATGACTTTCCAGCATTTCAGGTTGGAAATGAACAGTACTATCACCATAGGAATGAAGGAATCTTTGAAAGAATAATTTAGATCGGAATGGATCTTCAGGAGTTCATCTACTCCAACACTGCTTAAAGAAAATGAATTAGTGACTTACATTGTTTTTGCTAAAGCAACAGACCTGAAAACCTCCACTCATGGGACACCTTTAAACTCTTCTGCATTTATTTATTTCTGTAAAGGTAATGCTTGATGCTAACTAAATGATTTGTCTTTCTCTGCTTCTGACACTTTGTTTAGTAGCTTCTGAAGTGGTTGGTTGTGTTTCAGAAAGCACACATCCTAGCTGCTGAGTTCATCCTCCCGCTTGTTGGATGGCATGGCATGTAAGTGTCTACTCAGTATATTGAGAACTTTAGAAATTGAATACCCTTTGTTTTCTCAAAGATTGCTTTATTACTGGATTTATTTTTTGGTTAAAGGAGGATGTGGTTTAGTCTAGCAAAACAGAGTTCTAAATGTTTAATTAGGAAATTACAGTTGGTGTAAGTTAAAATGATAAAATGCATGATGTTTGATGTGTCTTTGACTTAGCTGCAATCACAATGTTCTTTCCCAGAGCATTAATGAGTCATTTAGATCTGAAGAGAGGGTAGTAGCTAACAGCCTCCTATCAGAACGTGCATTAGGAGAACAAGCATACTGCTTTGGTTTTAGATCTGAGCACATGATCTCAGTTTATAAAGAACTACTAACAAGTAATGTTTTAAGGGATTACACTTCTCGTATGTTACATGATGATATCAACTAAAGTGTAAATGTTGATTTGGAAGTAACAACAGATTTTTCAGTAGCAATAACGTTATCCTTAATTGCTTAAGATTGTTAGAAAGAAAAGATCAGTGGAAAGAGGCACCATATATTGTTTTGACCCCCCTCTTTTTTTTTTTTGAATGCGTGTTTACTGTATAGGGTGTTTTGTTTTCTATCTTAAGGTGTCAAGTTTAATAACTAATGCAATGGAAATAATCCCTCTTCTTTCCTTCAGAACTCAGGCCTGTCCTTGATATTTGTCTTGTGCTCTGCATTGCCTGTTCTTTTTAGGTCAAGAAGTTGGTTGATTCTATGCCCAAATCATATATCTTGATAAACAGCTAAAATGCCACTTCCTTGTATTTATAATTCTGACTATGTCCATTCTACCCCTTTGAATACATACATGTGAGTGTGACAAAATGAATAAAGTCTGAGGTAAGATGCTTCAATTCTACGCTACCTTCGCGTCTCTCTTCAGTTCAAACTTTATCTGTAGTGCATTCCTTCATAAGCCTATTTCCAACACTCTATTTATGTGACATGCTACACGCAGCTTGCTTTTATGTATAGTCTACACTGGTATGGTGAGGTGAGGCATTATTTGTCGTGATATTATAGTTTCTTAGTTCAGCGTTAAAATTTAACAAAACTGCAATATGCTAGGAATGAGATGAGGAATGCATACACTCCTAATAGATTTGCTGCTCTACTGTGTTCTTTCTGTCATGTTTTGAATTAAATCCTGTGGTCTCCACTAAAGCAAAAGAACTGTTGAAGGGCTGTAGGGTTGGGCCTAGGGATTCATTGCTTATCTGCGTAGCAAAGAATATGTTGTTCCAAATCTGCTATGACCTTATTGTTTAAGAATTTTTACTTCAGATTTTCAAAAGTGGCCATGTTTTCTCAAAATTTTAGCGAGTCAACATGCTTTCAATCATTAACCTGTTGTCTGTTAATTAGATCATGTTTGTCTGGCACCGTTTAAAATGGTCTCTAGAGTAATTTCTTTATCTTTAATGAAAGCTATGGAAAAGTGTTCATGGATGTTTGTTCAGAGATATATTTTAAAATTGTCAGAAAAACTTGCAGGGCAGATACATAATCAAAGGTAGAAAAACAAGTCCTGAAGCACCTTTTATGTGATCTTATTTCTGATGGAATGAAACATTGTGCTCTTCTGTTTAGGGTCTCGCTTGTTAGAGAGGTTGAGCATAATTACATAGTAACTCAGTACCGTTTTCTCTAAGCTGGCCGAGGAAGTTTTCATCAAGATCAGCCCAAAAAGGTCTGAACTTTGTAAACTGCTGTGACTCAATAATAGATGTGGGAAATTATTTTTAGTCTTGGTCGCTAGGATTGTTGTGGTATTTCATTTAACTTTGGACAAAAAAAAATGCCATTAAAAAGCCAGGCTTGTGCTTATTAACTTTCACAGACTGGAAAGTAAGTAGCAGCTCTCAGATGTTGTTCTGCTGAATATTTTCATTGCTAAATGACACTGTAACTCTGCCTTGTTCAAAATACCAATCTCCTGCGCTGAGCAGTGTTGAAATGGACAGTCCTGTCTGTGCACCTGAACCGTGATGTACCATTAGAAGAGTTCCCTAAAGATTGTTAAGAAAGAACACTCTAAAGACTTGAGTGGTGATGATGATTGTGTTAATTTTAACTGAGGAGTCAACACTGAAATTTTTTTCTCTTTGCCTCTAACACTAGTGTGCTAAGCCACATTCCTTGATTCCTCAATTAAGGGAGGAAAAAGAACAGTTGCAGTGACAGAAATGTAAACTCACAGAATCACAGAATCACAGAATTGGAGGGGTTGGAAGGGACCTTGAGAGATCATCAAGTCCAACCCCCCTGCCAGAGCAGGTTCCCTACAGCAGGTTGCACAGGTAGGCGTCCAGGCAGGTCTTGAATATCTCCAGGGAAGGAGACTCCACAACCTCCCTGGGCAGCCTGTGCCAGTGCCCCGTCACCCGCACCGTGAAGAAGTTCTTCCGCATGTTGGTGCGGAACTTCCTGTGCTCCAGCTTAAGGCCATTGCCCCTTGTCCTGTCCCCACACACCATCGAAAAGAGGTTCCCCACCTCCATTTGCCTCCCGCAACTAAGATACTTATAAACATGGATCAGGTCCCCTCTCAGTCTTCTTTTCTCCAGGCTGAACAGACCCAGATTACTGAGCCTCTCCTCATAAGGGAGATGCTCCAGGCCCTTTATCATCTTTGTGGCCCTCCGCTGAACTCTTTCCAGGAGGTCCCTGTCTTTCTTATACAGGGGAGGCCAGAACTGGATACAGTACTCCAGCTGAGGCCTGACCAGGGCAGAGTAGAGGGGGAGGATCACCTCCCTCGACCTGCTGGCAATACTCTTTTTAATGCACCCTAGGATCTCATTGGCCCTCTTAGCCACCAGGGCACACTGCTGGCTCATGGCCAACCTGTCGTCTACCAGGACCCCCAGGTCCCTCTCTGTAGAGCTCCTCTCCAGCAAGTCATCTGAGTTGATTCAGAAAGGAGAAAGATTCTAAATAAAAATGATTATTAACTGCAGCCAGCAGGCTATTTTTCACTTAGGGTTTCAATTTTAAGGACAATGTTTTTGCTATTGATGTTGCATGATAGTAGTTTATTTTAGACAATGAGATCAGTGTTTTATTTCAGAGAAGTCGTAATGAGTAGGAAAAGTAAGTTATGCTTGTTGATGTTCTTCTGCGTATGACTTGATAAAGGACTGTACCACATTAGGCCTTTGTTTCGTGCAACTTTGTTTCCCTATTCATCAAATGACAGTGTTGATACTTCCCGTTAATGTGTTGAGATTGACATTGCATGGTAAGTTAAGAAAAAATCCATTAAACTGAATCAAAGTGCTGTCATTTATATGGCTGTAATTATTGAGGGACTGGAAACTGATCTGCCATTTTAAGACTTCTCTTCCAAATGCGATTAGAGCTAGTGCATGCTCTGGGAATATACTGACTTTAAATGCCTCTGAATACATAAATGAGATGCAGATCTCTGCTTAGGTCTTCAGCTTAGACCATCTCTTCTAGCACGGAAAAATGAATTGATTTAATTTATTAGACTAAAAAGTACAAAACCAATTTGAACATGTGTTCATTTTAACTATTTGAAATTAAGAATATCCCTTTTAAATAAGGAAGATTCCTGTTCCTCACTCTTGAGTGAAGCGTGTATTATAAATAATGCTAATACCAGGTATTTGCATCAAACTCCAGCTGCTTTTAACTTGGTTAAAGCCTGGTATACTCACCTTCCTTCACTGAGTCACTCCTATGTATTTTGGACTTTTTAAGTAAGCTACATGAGAATACAACTGTGCTATACATCTTTCAGTGTTTTGATGTTTATGTGAGTGTTGTTTGTTAATTACAAAAGCTCTTAAGACACTCTCAATAAAACTGCATAAAAAACAGTTTTAAAAAGAATAAAAGAGCAGAAATATGTGTTCCAGGTCCTGCTAGATAAATTTGGAGTGATCAGTCATATGATCTTGTCATTTGAGAGCTGCTTGAAACTTTACTGCAAAGTAAAAAAAAAAAAGTAATTATTTCCAAGAGCATTACATTTTTAGTCTCTTCAATTTTTAAAACGTCCAATGTAAATAGGAAATTTTTTACAAAATCTATTCTATCCTGTTTTTCTAGTCTTGCAACACTTGATACAGTAGGTGAAAATTAGTTATGTTAAACCTACCATGTGTTACAGGCTGAAAATAATTCATTATTAAGTTCAAAAAATAAATTGATGAAAATGATTAATCCTGCTGAATTGCTGCATATGTATGATTATGATATGCATGCATAAACGGTAATGCATATTATCATCTCTGTTTGAAATAATGATGAATATAGAAATCTAGGATTTCTATAAACACACAGGCAAAACACTACAGATCATTCCACCTTTTTCACTTTAGCAAGGATGAAAGAGAATTCCACATGATAGAGACCCACAGAACATCCTGAGTGGAAGGGACCCACAGGGGTCACCGAGCCCAGCCCCAGCCCCACACAGCACCCCCAGACCCAACCCCAATGGCTGGGAGCGGTGTCCCAACTCCCTGAGCTCCGGCACTGGGGCCGTGACGCTGCCCTGGGCACTGTGCCATGCCCACCCCTCTGGGCAGAGCCTTTCCTCACTCCCACCCGCTGCTCCCCTGACAGCTCTGTGCCCTTCCCTTGGGCCCTGTCGCTGTCCCCAGAGAGCAGAGCTCAGCGGTGCCCCTCTGCTCCTGGTGAGAGGGCTGTGGGCTGCCAGGAGGCCTTCCCTCAGCCACCTCTTCCCTGGGCTGAACAAAGTAAGGAACCTCAATGCCTTGCCCTCCAGATCCTTCACCATCTTTGTAGCCCTCCTCTCTGTGCTCTGTAATAGTTGTGAGAAGTGGTGGTGTGTTAGGAGTTAGGATTTTCAGCATCTTAATATCTAAAAATGAAAGGATATAAAACTTAGAATGGATCAGCTTTGACTTCTGTGCATGCTGCTGGTTCTTTCATTTTCATTTGTGTCTTAAATTTTTCAGCTGAAAGAAGAAACCGTTTTTTCATTTTAAAAATACTTCTAGTATGCAAGATTGTTTTTCTATTAAATTTGTCTTATATGCAAATTATGAGTTCCTTTTATTGCTCCATGTTTCTCAGTGAATTTTATCCAGTTACCTATATTTATCTGTAAGTCCAAGCTGACCATTTTCTCTAAAACACACACTGCTATTCCTTTTAAAAAATATTTTTCGAAGGCTCCGCGATGTCACTTCAGCCCTTCGTAGGTCACCTTGATCTTCTCCTTTGTCAGACCTCTCAGTAGGATTCCTTGAACATTTTTTCTTCTGGTATAAGACAGAGACTATAAGTGTGTATCGCGGCTTTCTGACAAAATGCTGTAGTCCATCCTTGGTTTTGGAATTCTCAGTGCAGTAGATACAGTAAATAAAAAGCAAGAGATGGTTGTTGTGTAGAACCTTTGTGCATGTTTGTATCAACTTTTGCATGTCTAGCAGCCAGTGTACGCTTAACTAAGAAGGTTTTGCTTGTCAACTCTGATAGTAAAACCTTACTGAAAGAGATTGAAATGTTTTGTATTAGATTTCATGCGTACCAAAACTCTGCACTGTGTTGCTGAAGTAGACAGGCTGTTCACGCAGCAGAAAGCTATAAAGACAGCTTTCTAGTGAAAGTCATGGGTCACCCCATTCTTTTTTATTCTCTTTAAATATTAGTAAGATAGTCCATTAATTACAGCTGTAAATTTATTGTGTGGGAAGTAAATTTTTCATGTGTAGAGTTAATGGGAGAGAGAAAAAAGAATTTAATTTGTGATTAAAGAGACAACAAAATTATATGCTTTATTATGATGAATTTTTACATGGAAATCTAAATGACTAGAGACCTCTATTTACTTGTAAACAAAGTTATTCTAGTCAAGTATCTTGAAGAATTTGACAAAAGCCAATCTTTTTTTTTTTTTTTTTTTTTTTTTTAAAGGAACTTCATGTTTGTGCCGGAACATAATAAGCAAGGCAAATTAGCTCCAGCCTTGTGTAAACTTTTAACTAGCAAACACGATGCAATTAAGTATGAAATCCAGTTGGCTTTGGAAATGAAAGAGAAGTTCTGAGCTCTGACTGGAAGCTGAACGTGATGACGGCCTGGTCTATGGTAGGAAAGCTGAAAATGGAGAAGAGGCGCTCCAGAGAAGATAGAAATGTTGAACAAGATGCTGGGGAATGCAGTGCTGAATCCGAGGAATGGACGAGCTCAGAAAGTGAGCCTGAGCAACCATACTTCAGAAGCAGCTGTAGTAATATTTCGTGGAAAGAAAAGGAGATTTCCACTAAACCACATCGGCCACTCTGTCGCTCCCCTTGTTTGGATCGCCCAAGTTTTTCACAAAGCAGTATCACACAAGACTTGAAACTAGATGAATGCAAAACAAATTTGGACAAGGAATACCAAGCTAAAATGGATTTTGCTTTAAAGCTTGGGTATGCAGGGGATCAGATTCAGGCTGTACTGAATAAATTGGGAGCAGACGCGCTCATCAATGATGTTTTGGCAGAACTTGTGAGACTTGGCAACAAAAGTGAATCAGAGGGACAGAATAGTGCTGGCACTACCACTAGTACTCTGGTGCCAAGAGGTCCTTGCCCGAAGGAAATTGCAAGTCCTGAACTGTCACTTGAAGATGAAGTTGTGGATAACAGTGATAACTTGAGGCCAGTTGTCATTGATGGAAGCAATGTGGCTATGAGGTGGGTCTCACTGTTGCAGCGTTTGAAAACAGTAAATGACAAAAATATTGATGAGAAAAATCAATATAATATTGATTGCAGTAATTTTAAGTCATGTAGTGTATTTACACTGATGGTGAATCTTCCTTAAGGACCCTTTAGTCCAGGCTTTTAAATATATTGTCACTCGTTTATGCGCAATTCCTGTTACAGTTCCCTTCCCCCCTCTTTAAACCAAGTTCTTTCCTCAAAGCTGTTGTTCTAGAAGTTTAGCTGTACTGTGCTGTTGTGTACATGGGTGTTGTGGTTTTTTTTTTTAAGTCCTTAAGCAATGTTGAAAAATATTAACGTCCAGAGGCAACCAAATAGAGGAGAAAGATCTAGTTCTTTTTAAAACGACAGGCAGTATATGCTGATGATATGCAGTGGACTTCAGGGAAGTTGAACTGCTGTTGATTAAGCCTATTTAGAAGTTAGAGCAATTTAGTAGTGTCAGTCCAGAGCTGTGCATGAACTTAACGTGCTGACTCACACAGCTATGGTACTTGTAAATTCAGACTGTGTGTGCACATGCACTTGGCTATTTGAGTCTACTTTAACTCCAGAGGTTTCTGTGTCGTGCTACGTACAAGCATGTCTGTAGAGTACACAGTTCCCCTGGACAGTGCTCTTGTTTATCACTGAGAAACGATGATTTCTCTGTGAGGGGATTGTTTAAACCATCTGGTGATCGGTGGCATTAAGATTTTTTTGGGGTAGTGTTTGTACAATAGACGTCCTTTAGTATCAGCTTTCTGTTCTGAAAGAATTTGTGATCAGAATTTTTTTATATGTAATAAGAAAATTCAGATTGTTATAGGTGTATTGAATACTCTGGGTTTTGAAATAAATACAGGCCCCTCCCCCCCCCCCCCCCCCCCCGCACCGCACACTTATATTCACTCTAANATATAAGAATGTTTTGTAAACAGGATTTTCTATGGCCAATTTGTAGTTACATACATCTGTACTGGGTGATCTGGTAGATGGAATTAACTTCCCCCACAGCAGCCCATACAGTGCTGTGTTTCGCACTTACATCTAGACCAGCATTGCTATCACACCAGTGTTTTGGCTATTGCTGAGCAGTGCTGGCAGAGCATCAAGGCTTCTCTCCAAACTTCTCCCCTTGCTAAAGGCTGTTAGCCTGGGTGTAGGCAAGAGGTGGGGAAGGGACGTCACCAGTACAGCTGGTCTAAACAGACCAAAGGGATATTCAACACTGTATGATGTCATGCTCAGCAATAAAAGCTTTGGGAAGAAGGAGAAAGCCAGTCATATCCTGGGCTCTGTGGAAAAAAGCCAGCAGGTCGAGGGATTTGATTCTCCCCCTCTAGTCTACCCTTGTGAGACCCCACCTGGAGTACTGCATTCAGCTCTGGGACCTCCAGCACAAGAAAAATGTGGACTTGTTGAAGATCTAGAGGAGGGCCAGAAAAACGATCAGAGCACTGGAACACCTGTTCTACAACGAAAAGCTGAGAGAGCTGGGGTTGTTTCATTTGGAGAAGAGAAGGCTCCAAGGAGACCTTGTTGCAGCCTTCCAATAGTTAAAGGGGGCTTATAAGAATGAATGATAGAGACTTTTTTTACAAGGGGCAAGTAGTGGGCAAAGGGTAGTGGCTTTAAACAGAAATAGAATAGAATTATATTAGGCATTAGTAAGAAATTCTTCACTCTGAGAGTGGTGAGACACTGGCACAGGCTGCCCAGATGGCCCATTCACAGAATCACAGAATTGTAGGGTTTGAAGGGTTGAAGGGACCTCTAGAGATCATTTAGTCCAACCCCCTTGCCAAAGCAGGTTCCCTAGAGCAGGTTGCACAGGTAGGCATCGAGACGGGTCTTGAATATTTCCAGGGAAGGAGACTCCCCAAGCTCCCTGGGCAGCCCATTCCAGGGCTCTGTCACCCGCATCATGAAGAAGTTCTTTTGCATATTGGTGCAGAACTTCCTATGCTCCAGTTTTTGGCCATTTCTCTGGCCATTCCTGGAAGCGTTCAAGGTAAGGTTGGATGGATCTGTGGGCAACCTGATCTAGTGAGAGATGTCCCTGCTCACAGCAGGGTGGTTAGACTAGATGATCTTTAAAGCTCCCTTCCAACGTAAACCAGACTATGATTCTGTGACTCTCATTATGTACGCGTATGTCTTCCCAAGCAACTACTGTATGTATTGGGACCCTGCTTCCCAAGAAGTGGCTAAACATCACTTGCTGATGGGAAGTAGAGAATGATCATTTTTTCTCCTTTTGCTTCTGTGCAACCTTTGCTTTTCTTCCAGTACATTCTAATCTCAAACCTGCAAAGTTTTTTCCTCTGTCTCATTTTCTCCCAAGTCTGAGTAGGGAGAGTTAGAGAACAGCTGTGGTACTTGCCTGCTTGTAGGTGTTAAACTACACCACCGTCCAAAAAAGCAACATCACCAATATTGATTTTACTAACCTTTTTTTCTTTTTTTACTGTTGTATTTTCAGTCTTTGTACTGCTTGAGTAACTCCTGAGCACTGTGTGACAGCAGCTGGAGAAAAGTGTACTCTTACTGTTGCATACCTTAGAACTGATAACTCTATTTATCAAACAAATACCATATGCATTTGAAAATCTAAAAGAATATTAAATTCTGTTAGATATGAAATGTACAAAGTCTAATGAAAATCACTTTAGCAATGTGTTTGCTTTTGTACTCATTATTAATTGAAGTTGCAAGGATCTGGAATATGCTGTTGTCCATAGCCCTTAGTTATGCCACTGGTATTAGATACCTCACTGCTTTTGATCTGTTTCAGTGTTACTTTATATGAGCCCAGGAAGAGCATGTGTCCTGCCACAGTCTGGTAATCTGTGATGTTTTTCTCCAATAAGTAAAATTTTGAATGATAATCCATAGAATCATGCTAGAGACAATTTCAATAAGATGTTAATCTCTTAATTATGCAGCATTGCTGTACAGGCTGAGAATAGCTGAAAAGTGAAAGGATAATGCAGTTCTCATCTTTAAAAATACTGCATTGATGAAGCAAATGGCAGCCTTGCCTTTGAGGTAAAATACATATATATAGTAACTGAAAGGTGTCTATATAAGAATCATTTCCATTTTCAGTATGGAATTTTTCTCGAACAGTTTTAGGGGATGCTACGCAGAGTTGACAGTTTGGAACTGGATGGTACAGCAACTGAATGCCACTTCGGTGCAGCCAAATGCCAGCTACTTTAAGTACTGGGAAGCATTCCTAGCATTTTATAGAGCCACAGGAGCCTCCTTAATTACAGCCAATTGCTTGGACTGCCCCCAGACTGCAGGGCTTCTATAGAAGAGTCCCCTCCTGTAATTTGCACTGCTAGCTAGGCCTCCTGGTTATTTCTGGTAAGGGGTGTCATCACAGCAGGTAGCCCTTCCAGCATTCTGGAACCCTCCCTAACCAAGCCGCTCAATCACTCTTTGAAGGTGAGGATGCTATTCCTCAATACAGCATCACCGATCTGATCGAGTTAGCACCTTTTGCAATGAATGGAATGCTTTGAAGAAAGTAATTAATTTTCTTTACAAATTCACATAGAACTGTCTGCACAAGTAATGAACAGGGCAGCCTCACTGCTGTCATAGTTAATGAAAAACTGCAGCTATGTTGGGGAGAAAAAAAGATTTTCAATGAACACATTTTGAGAAAAGCACATCAGGGAGCATAACATAGGCTTACTAGTGTACTCTTTTCAAATGCAGTTTTGGAAGAAAGTAGTTCACTTTACTAACCAAAGTAAAGAGTAACAAAGGGAGGGTTGTTTCTCTAGTAAGATCAACCCTTTTTTTTTTCCCCCCAAGTATTTTTTTATTTCCCCATTTCATGATGTATCAACAATATATGCACTCTGTTTTTCATGATAGCCGGCATCATTAGTTCATTTCTTTTTATTATTGCTAACTTTTTATGGTGCTGTTTAAAGTAATCTCAATTTGTTGTGACAAGTTTTTTGTTTTGTTTTTTAACTTTTGTGATAGTTAAATTTCACCATTTCTGTTGCTTAAGTAGCAGTTTCATAATCTGATCATTAAACAGATCTGGCCATCTGTTAGTTTCCAGTTATGTAAGCTGGTTTAACAAAAAGGCTTACCTGTCTCTACGAACACTACTTCCCATGTATACTTAGACCATGACAGCTTTAAAAGGAAAAGAAAGAACAAGCACAAAGCCAAATGTAACGTTTGTTTTTGCTGTTTCTAAGACTTCTTTGTTTTTTGTTTTTTTTCAGCCATGGAAATAAAGAAGGATTTTCCTGCCGGGGAATTCAACTAGCTGTTGATTGGTTTCTGGAAAAGGGACATAAAGATATCACTGTGTTTGTACCTGCATGGAGAAAAGAACAGTCTCGACCAGATGCACCAATTACAGGTGATCAAGATTTTCTTTGACCTTTTGCTTTAAATAAATAAATAAATGTATTGCATTAAGACAGCACTATCGTTTTTCTGATGGGTGCTACATACTGAACTGTGGCCAAGGTGTTGCATGCACTCAACTGTTTGTTTGAAAACATAACAATTTCATTGGTGAAGAACACTCGTTAAGTATTTGCATCTGCAAAAAATTGTGGTTTTTTTTTTTTTCTTTTTAATATTACTGGATCATGTCAACACTCATGAGAGGAGATGGAATTTTCCCACTAGCAAACATTGTTAAGTGTACAGGAACTAATTCTTAGTTGCTGTGCTGGTATAAAATGGGTATCAGGCCAGGGACTCATTTAGCAGTGTTATCTTGAACACTGTAGAGGCAGAATATATTTTGACCCATAGACGGTACTTAGATTTTACTCCAGGCTAACAAGAAAGCTATTGTAAGACAGTAAACATTGAGTTATTGAAATGCACCTTTTCTCACTGTTCCTGAACGTAGTTGTTTACAGAGGAGTACAGTGGTTATGAAGTTTAAATATTGAACATTTACTTAGTGCTTTGAAAGCTCAGAAATAAAATGTCATTCTCCTTCTAGGTGCTGGGTTTTTTTGTTTGTTTGTTTTTTAAATGAGCACCATATCTGCACATGATTACAAAATACTTTCTCAGAAAAGAGGAAGAGCAGTTTCATATTTCAAAGACTGCATTTCTTTAAAAAATTTTTAAGAAGTTGCTCAACTAAACTTATTTTACAGATCAAGAAATCTTACGTAAATTGGAGAAAGAGAAAATTCTTGTTTTCACCCCATCTCGAAGAGTTCAGGGAAGAAGAGTGGTTTGCTATGATGATCGTTTCATAGTAAAACTCGCTTTTGACTCAGATGGCATCATTGTATCAAATGACAACTATCGAGATCTTCAAAACGAAAAACCAGAATGGAAGAAGTTCATAGAGGAGCGGCTGTTAATGTATTCTTTTGTGAATGACAAGTATGTTTTTTCTTCAAAAATTAAGATAATTTGCCAATTCAGAATCCTCATTAAAAACTGAAATTCACATTTCATTTCTTTCCCCTTAGATTTATGCCTCCTGATGATCCTTTAGGACGCCATGGTCCAAGCCTTGAAAATTTCTTAAGGAAAAGGCCAGTTATTCCCGAACATAAAAAACAACCGTGTCCGTATGGTAAGTGCTTAAGTCAGATTGTTGTGCTGTATTCAAAGGTAGGTGCAGTGAGCAATTAATTAACATATTGTCATTACTAGCCATTTATCTTGTCCAAGCACCATATCCATTTTTATACCCATCATGCACAAATTAATAAAAACAACACAGCCAAAAATTAAGGCTAACTAGGTACACCTTGTGTATATCACAGCTTTTTGCTTTTTTTTTTCTGCTTTGTATTCAAGAAAGAAGATTCATAACTACACAAACTGTTAGAGGTGTTTTGTTTTATATAGCATTGAGTATGCTGTCACTATTGAACTCATGAGCAGTCGAAACAAAAGTAAGGTGTCTTGCCCTTTGTGCAGTGATATACCCAGTTATAGGTAGCAGCAGAGTCTGCAACTGTATATATAATTATTCTTTAAAGTGATAATAAAGAAACATTACAATTAAGAAACAGTGAAAAATAGAAAGAAAAAGATAGCAGCTGGCAGTATCAATTAGTTTCTTGTTTATTTAACTTGAAATCACTTTTCTTACAGGTAAGAAGTGCACCTATGGGCACAAATGTAAATATTACCACCCAGAACGGGCAAACCAGCCTCAAAGGTCAGTAGCGGATGAGCTTCGAATAAGTGCCAAATTATCTGCTGTGAAAACAATGAGTGAGGGAGCCTTGGCCAAATGTGGCACAGGGCCATCCAGCTCCAAAGGAGAGATCAGTTCTGAAGTGAAACGCATTGCCCCAAAGCGTCAGTCAGATCCAAGCATTAGATCAGTAGCTGTGGAGCCTGAGGAAAAGTTGACAGTAGCCCGGAAGTCCGAGGCCAACTCTGTCCCGTCTCTGGTTTCTGCGTTAAGTGTACCAACGCTCCCTCCACCAAAAAGCCATGCAGCTGGTGCATTAAATACTCGTTCTGCAAGCAGTCCGGTGCCAGGTTCCTCACAGTTCACGCATCAGAAATCCTCACTGGAACACATGTCCAGTGTGCAATATCCTCCTATACTAGTCACCAATAGCCATGGCACCTCAGTTAGTTATACTGACCAGTATCCCAAATATGAATCATTAGGGGACCATGGCTATTATTCCTTACTCAGTGATTTCTCCAACTTGAGCATGAGTAGTATGCATAACACAGATTATTACGGGGCTGATATGGACCAGGGGATGTATTCTAGAAACTCAAGCCCCTGTCCTGACAATTGCTTAAGCCATACAAGTAATGATTCTTATTCCTCTTACAATGACTTGTATCTGGGTGTAGCAGATGCCAGTCCAGAAGACAATGTGAAGATCCACAGATTGCCATCGCAAAATCGTCTTCAGCCTTTTTCCCATGGTTACCATGAAGCCTTAAGTAGAGTTCAGAGTTACGGAACTGAAGAGCCTAAACAACCCCTTCGCAAACAATCTGTTTCCCACTTAGGCCTGCATGCCCAGCATCCAGTTGTTGGAGCACGGTCCAGTTGTATAGGAGAATACCCTGTGCCTCAAAATATTCATCCATCAACTGCACAACCAAGCCGTGCCTTGGTCATGACAAGAATGGACAGTATTTCTGACTCACGGCTTTATGAAAGTAATCCTACAAGGCAGAGAAGACCACCTCTCTGTCGAGAACAGCATGCTAGTTGGGATCCGTTACCGTGTGCATCAGACTCTTATGCTTACCACTCGTATCCACTGAGTAACAACCTCATGCAGCCATGTTATGAACCTGTAATGGTAAGAAGCATGCCTGAAAAGATGGAGCAACTCTGGAGGAATCCATGGATTGGGATATGTGGTGAGCCACGGGAACCACATATTATCCCAGAACATCAGTATCAAACATACAAAAACCTCTGCAATATCTTCCCACCAAGCATTGTCCTTTCTGTGATGGAAAAGAATCCCCACATGACAGATGCACAACAGCTGGCAGCTATGATTGTTGCCAAACTAAGAACAGGGCGTTAAATTATTATAGCCTCTTTTGGATAAATGAAAATATATACGGCACATAGGAACTGGAAAAAAATTAAATGAAGGAAGTGGGCCAATCTATTGTAAATATTTTCTAATAAGCTAGTATAAAATTCTGTACACAGTAGCTAGTGTATATGTACTGAGGCACTATATAAGAGTTGATTGTATTGTAAATATTAAGATTTTAAAAATAGGGATTTTTAATATTATTTTACAGGAAATGCATACCTTCCTGCATGGATAGCTCATTAAGAACTAATGTCACATTCAGTGTCTCAAAGCTTTTAATACAAAATTATTATTAGCAGTTATATTGCATGTATTAGTGTACACTTTCAATTTGATTATAAATACCTAATTGGCTTTTCAAAGCATGCTCTATACAGTCCCACATGACTTTTAGGGTTTCAGCTTTGCCATTTGACACTGCCTATTGGTACATCAATCAGCGAAGAAAAAAATAAACTTGACAAAAATTACTCAATTTGTAAAAGGATAAACTGGTTGAATCTCTTTCAGCTTTTGAATGTCAATATTGTTGGTATTTCTTAAATTTCAAAATTGTTCCCAATATTTTATCTATTAGATTGTCCAGTATGTTGGTTCAATCCGACAGAAGCCAAATACTTCATTAAATTAGGACCAAAACATTAAGGAATATGACGGCGTGCTATTCAGTAAACCAAAAAATGTTTAACTGTAGCTTCCCTCTTCAGAATTGTCCGTCAACTGTGCAGTAAACAGCTGCTCTTCCAGATGATTAGAGAAGACAAAAGAAAATTGTCAGTTCTGTATAAACTGGCTTATCCAGATTTAAGCAGCAGGAATTGAATGTTATCATGGAAGCTCATCAGTAACTGCAGCACTTCTGTGGGCAAGGATGGCATCTGAGTGAGACTAACATGCAAGACGGCTGTACAAGATCAACTTGAGAGAGTGGGAGAGGCTGTTTCTTGAAAAGAGAAGCTACAGTTTGGGTGTGTGGGAAAGTTTGCTTGGTTTTGCTCTGCAGGTCCACGCAAAGGTGTGTATTTGCCTTATAAAGGTTTCTAGAGCTCCTGTTACAGCAGGTGAGATAATTTTGTGTGGCATTGTGCAACTGGTATTTTGCTCAGGGTGGGAACCTTTGTAGCTAAATGTCTCCAAAAGAGGCGTTTCTTGTTTTTTAAGCTGCACTGACTGAACGCCCTTTTTTGACTCCATTGTATATTTCAGCATTTTGAACCATTACTAACTCGATATGTCTCGAGCTAGGACTTACTGACTTCTACTGTAGTTTTTTTCATGAAAGTTGAGAAGGCCTGGTTTACGGCCTTTTGTTTCTTCATGAGAAGGTGTGACACTGCCTAAATGTTTCTTACTGTGAAACACACAGAACGTGAGGCTGCAGTCAGGGTTGTTTCTGGTGTTTTGATAATGGCTTGCATGCTGCTTTCTCATTCTCTGTTTGTCTGAGGAACAAACTACATCATTTCCTACCTTTGTGTTACTGTAATAATGGTTGAGTTTGATTCGTGATATTGTGCAGGCTATTTATCATGTGCAAAATGTGTTCCTGTCAGGTCAAAAACAACAAAGAAAACAAATACAGATGCAATTACAGTTAATGTACTGATAATCGATAACAATGTCATTTCACACATGATAAATATTCTTCTGTTGGTACAGGTAGCGTATAAAATGACCATGCCATTATGTATTTAAATTGAGTTAACTTGAAGTTGATTGGTATTTACACTTGGTGTTTAAAAATAGCTAAGTTTTAATTAGTTGGTTATTGTCTCTGTTAATAGGAAAAATAAATCTTTGGACACTTACAATAGTTGGAGAAAACAGATTTAACTCTTGACCAATATCCAAAAACATTTCTTACTAACCAACATTTTAGATTTTTTATTTACAATTAATTCTTATTCTCTTCTCTTGCATGGTATAAGCAGCTGAGAGCAATGCCTCAAATATCCAGAAATGACCTTTTGTTTGTTGATACAAATTGTATCTCTTTTTCTTGATTGTATAAAAACTGTTTAAAAAAAAAAAAAAAAAAAAAAAAAAGAGCAACCCATAAACCTCTAGATTAACTTCAGTATTACATTTTCACCACAATGTTTGTGACACCGTGTGTCACAGGGAAGTAGCCCATGAGTAATTATGTTTATTTTTGTTTTTTAGTTTAAAATGGGCACTTACAGTTTATAGACAAGCAAGACAGCTTTTCAGAACCAGTTTATTGTTTGCACAGATCCTGTGTGTACACCTCAGAGCATTACGTGGTTATCTTTAGTCTGTTAAGCGGATACATCCTTGCACTAAACTTTATGTAAAAATGTTGCTGTTAACTCATCTGCATGTGTTTAAAATATAACAATATAATTACTGTAGACCCTGCTTTATTCCCAACAGATTAATTTATAATTTTATTTAGGTTTAAAATGAAGTTTATTGTGCACTCACATTTTCCATCTTGCATGGAATTAAATATTTGTATGTAGAAACATGTTTGTCCCCTTTTTCTCCAATTATAATGATAAGCTATCTTAAGAGGGTTTGGTAGGTGTTTTTGATGTTTTCATATGTGGAAGCCTGAGCAGAAGTTACTGTATGGAGTTGTGGGTGATTTATGGAGATACCCATTTTTGTAGGATTTGTCTAGTTGTTTTAATGTTCACTAACTTTTGTCTTACTGGTAAAAAGGAATTATTCTAACCAATGGAAATGCTGTGGTACTGCAAGCCCAGCGTACCATTTCTGTAAGGCACTTTGAAGGCTAATCGTCTTTTTCTAAGAAGCTATTTGCATCCATCCTGTGTGGAGTTACAGAACGGGTGGTGTAGCCTTGTGGAAATAATCTGCAAATGTTGTGCTTGTTTAGTCCTCCTTAGAGGTAATGAAACTTTTATATGTGATGTAGTCTTTCCTAATCCACTAGTTTAAGTGACGGTTCAGATATCCACAACTGTTCTTAGATATGTTTACAAGCCAATTCAAAACACTGACACATGAATTAATCTTGAGCGCATAAGCTTAGATTTCTTCTTACATGGAAGAGTTGATCTTATTAGCACATGATCATAACTGTCTATATTGTAAATATAAGACTTTGTATAAGAGCTCTTTCTGAGAGCAAGGTATTTAAATGTTTTTAAAACTGTAAGTGAACAGTTCTAGAAACTATATTTTAATAAAATCCAGAAGATTAACACAATTCTAGATGAAAAAAAAAGTGGGAAGATGAAATCCTGGCCTGCTGTAATCAGCAAGAGATAAATGGTAGAGTTCAATGGGGCCAGAGTTACCTAGGCATTCTGAGCTATTGGTCTTTAGTCTTCAGCTCTATTACTTTCACGTAATTTATCACTTAAGAGTGCGTAGTGTTAAATCCATGATTCAAAATTCAAATGCTTTATTGGAAGTCAGCCTAAGTAATTTTGTGTGTTTTTGTAAGAATTACATGTTAGTAATATATTAAGTTGCACATATAGAACAGTTGACTACTGTTAGTCTTGTTGTTGTCTTATTGAGCTACAGTAGTGGGCTTTATTCATTTGTAGAATTAAACGTTATGGTTTAATTGTTGTAAAATTTTATAAATCTCTTTGGGTTGTTTTGGTTGACCCAAATATAATGTAAGTCTCTATGACAAAATGAGTGAAAAATTGATGTTAAACCAATATGTGGTATTTATAAAACACTGTAGTAGTGTGCAATGCTCTAGATGCAGCTGCATGTACATCATTCACTAGCATGAGTCTGTTTACCTTTTTGTAAAAAAAGTTTTTAAAATTTAGTCTTCAAAATAGGAAGTGGACATACGGTTGCTTAGAACAAGCAGAAGAATCCTCATTAAAAAAGTAAGAAAACACCAAAGTATCTATTGAGGTAGGTCCTCCACATATACATTTAATGCCAGTTTGCCTCAAACTCTGACTTTTGGCATTTTGGAATTCTTGCTGATAAAGCCAGAACGTGCAAAGAACGAATCTGTTCCAATGAGTCTGCTTAAAAACAACTTGGTTGGTGGCGTGCATGTATACCTGTGGCGTGTACCAAATCACAAGCAGGAATATTTCAGGGAATGTATTTAGAGTACACTCATTTTAAAAATTCCATGCATAGGATGAGGCACACATCATTTCTATACACCTTCGGCCCACAGAAATACTGCTTTTGCTTGACTTGCCAAAAGTTTACCTGAAACACTAGTAGTGCAGGGTTCCTATTGGTCAGATCATGAGATCTGTCACTACTGTTGCTATGATTCAGTGTTCAGCTTTAATACCACTTCTATGTGCCCCATGGCAGTCTGTGTGACAGAGCCAAATTCATGGTGTTTCTTGCAGTATTTCAACTGGAAAAATACAAGTGCACTGTCACTACAGTTATTCTCATGCCAGTGTTCTTGCTTAGCCTTTGAAGAGCCGTTGTACAATGTCTGTGATTTTGGGTTTTTGGTATTTAAAGTTTGTAAATGTATTCAACTTACTGAGAGGAATCCAAAAGACATATAGGCTATTACCCATAGCCTCTCTGCTCCGTGTAGAAGGTTTGCACAACTATTTAATATACATGAAATATGTTATATATATATATATAAAACCTGCTTATTTAATAAAACTGAGAGCCACTGGATTGTTTGTTTCTAGCTTTTTATTTGCTAGCCCTCTTTATGAGAGCCTCAAAGAGCTATTTTGTCCAAAACAACTGTCACAGCCTGTCCAAGTCATTTCTCAGTATTCTTAGTTGATTTCCAGTAAAAATACCCAAATTCTGAAATCATATATAATGCTTAGCTTTTCTATCTGTGTTTAAGTCTCTATAAGAAAACGACGAGTGTAAGGGTGCATTTTTTTACTTCAAAATACAGGAGAGGCATCTCTGTATTAGTTGGGTCCCACTTCTCTTGTTAATCTCTACTAAACCAATTCTCTTGGGCTATTCCAGCACCTCAGCATTTCACTTACCATGGGGGAGGCGTCAGAATGTCACACTGCTTTGACTCAAAATTGCTTAATGTTTGGGGAAAAGAAGTAACGGAAGGGAAATGATATAAAAAGATTATCTCTGTCTGGGTTGGCTCAAACTTCTCACCATTGCCATCTTCGCTCCCACATGGCTTCAAAAGATAAAACCATTCAAAAACAATAAAATTCACAACGAGTCAAATGTCCAGTTTAACCAGTTTAACCAGTGTCTGACCAGTTTAATGCAAATTCTAGTCAGTGAGGGTGACAGGGATGGGAAAGCAGGCGATAGTAAAAGGACAGGAAATAAAAGCGAGGGTTACATATAAAAAAGCAGGGACAGTCACCACCATGGCTCTGGTGCCATTCTATTGGTCTGGGAATATCTTCAGGCCTGCGTGGATGCGAGGGAGCAAGAGCACAGGGGGAGCAGCAGCAGCAGCAGGCATCAGGCCATCAGGCCTCAGGCACCAGGTGAAGCACGAGCAAGCCTCGGGCAGCAGGTCAGCAAGGCCTCAGGTCTCTGGCAGCGGGCACCAGGCAGGCACCAGCCATCAGGAGACATCATCAGGCAGGAGGCAAGTGGTAGGAGGCAATTGGCAGGAGGCGTTATCGGGCATCGTGCCATCAGGCAGCAAAGCAGGAGCAACAAACAGGCATGAGGGCAGCAGGACCTCATGTCCCAGGCAGCCGGAGGTACCAGCCATCATTCCCTTGTTAGAAGGGTCTTTTTATCCTCTTTTTCTGCCAGCATGGCATTCCTGGGCACCTAGGTAAATGTCATGTACAGCACCCTCTGGGTGGTTGCCTCCCTCAAGGTGCCAGTCTGAAAGGCTGCTGGATGGCCGTTTATCGGCTGCTTAACTCTCGCTTCCCCTTGTCTGCAAGGCTTCAGGCCACAGGCAGGTAGACAAACTTTGAGACAAAAGTCCTCACAGCAAGCTTTGAGAAACAGTCACTTACACATGCGCTTTGTGAGAACAGTCCTCAAATTCACTTCTGCTGATAACAAGCATTAGATTCCACAGGATATTCTTACTGTTGCAGTTTTCTCCCCAAAACTGCAACCCCTTTGTAGCACAGAAATCCTTTGGGGAGTGACTGCCACTATGATTCAGAAAACAAAATATGTAGGACTCAAGTAGCCAGGAATAAGTTATCCTAATGATTCCACTATTCCATCCAATTATTTAAATTGAAAAGAAATTCAAAAGGTGGCAAAAACCAAGAAGGATCACAGGCTGTGAAAGTGATGGTCCGAAGGCCGTAATTCATTCAGCGATTCCTATTTGCATGGCTGATCCTAGCAGTCCTCCATATGTTTCCAACTTCTGTCTCCAGTCCCCTTCATAGCTTCCATGTGGAGGTGGTTCTTCAGACAGTGAAAACCTGTCTGGAAGGGCTGATTTACAGGGAGAAGGCAGACCCGAGCAGTCCTGCCCAACACAAAGGAAAAATCAAGTACATCCATACCTCAACACTGCCTTTCTCAGCCCCAGTCAGAACACGCTTGTGGTAAGTAAACCAAATCAGTATGCTGAAAAAGAAATGGTACTGAGAGAGCACTTTATCAAAGGGGACAAACAGTTACATACAGCACCATTTTTATTAGCATCACGTTTCCCTTTCTGAACTGTTACCCTTGCATTGACAGATCTCAGGAAGCACCAAATAGCAGCAACTGTTTCTTCAGTTGCTTTTTATGTCATCTGAACTGGCCAGCGTTAAGCCTTATGATTATCTGTGCATTTATTACACGCTGCTCACACAAGTTTCATCATGCGGTGAGCTAGGTTTTAGAATCTGTTTCTTTAAAATCTGAAACCATCACATTTTTTTTATCCCACCATTCCCAACTTTGGTTTTTCGCGCTGTTTCATATCACTCTCCTACTTCCCCACCAGCAACGCTGTTTACAATTCATGCTGCTACTACAGCTTCTCCTTAAGTCTTGATATTCCTTTTTATTTTTAAAACCAAGCAGCAGTTTTGTGTTCTATAAATCATTCATGGCACAGGATTCAGCTGTTCTATTTGACTCTGCCCAGCGTTTTCATTCTGCAGCGCTGGTGTGGAGTGATGACAGGTGCACACAGCAGCGACCACACTGACACAGGCTGTGCTGGGACACAATGGGGGGAAATGGTCACACACAGCACAGTACATGCCACCATCACAGTGTCCTGTTTGAACTGCTGCACTTGTGCTGACAGACCTCAGAAGTACAGTAATTTAAGTAATTTAATACTCTACGGCCATAAAAGAACAAATCCCTTAATATTCACTGAATATTTCCTAAATAAGCTTGTGGATCTCCTGGGCTCCTCAAGTAACTAAAGGTGAAGTAACTCAAGGCACTAAAAAGAGGAAGGGCTTACATGAGAAATCCCCCCTAACAGAAAGAAGTTTGGTTCCTTTCATGTTGTGTAGAACCAGTTCTGCCTTTTTCTTTTTTTTTTTCTCCCCAGAAAAGTAGATGTACAACGTCTCTTCCACTGTAATTAATTTTTGTCTGTCTGGTGAAGAGACAGTAACTGGAGTAGGACAGGATGACAAAAAATTAGAATAAAAAAACCAGCACTCCCATGCAGACACTGAGGTTCGCCTCTACTGGACAGCCAGCCCAAAGCATCCACGTATTTACTGTTCTAAACTTGTATTCGGTCCTGCCCAGTGTAACGCTGTATGTTCCTCTTTGCATCTCTTTAACAGCATACAGTGCTATTAGCATCTAACAGTAATATCAGCATCTAACGAGAACAGTCTCTGTCGTAACCCCAAGAAGATGTACTCCAACAAATTACTATTGAGAAGCTTTGAAATAAACATGCTTAAAATTCTACTTTTTGGACAGGAGCCACTAAGTTAAAAGAATGTTTGATACAGGTAGGGAAAACTGAGTTTAGGGGGAAAAAAAGCTGCAAGTTCTTGTTCTCGCCAACTTTCTAAAATGGCAATTAAGTCAATTCCTGCAGTAATAGCTTCCCAGCAAAGACAACGGTGTTACTTAACAACCTCAGCAAAATAATGAAAGAAATAACGTGAAGCAGAAAACTTAAAGAAACAGTTGTGACTTCAAGAGCACCACTGGAAAAAAATTATGAGAAAAGAAAAGATGTTTATGCACTAAAGCGTATTCAGCCATGGAGAAACTAACTCGCATCTGTGGAGCTTCACAGGAAATCCTTGCTGGATGAAAACTGCAGCACCATCTGATGCTGCCTAAATGATCCAAACTCATACATGACACCATTGGTGTTGCTGAAAGAGGAAGGGCTCAGTAGCGTGGCCATTGAGGACCAGAGGACATCGTCCAGAATATCCAAATGAAAAAGGAAAATCAGATCCAGAAAGAATGTTTGCCTTTAGTCGGTGATTATTTATTAACCATGAAAAAAAATTATGTAACAGAGAGATTCCAAAGAATACTAACTGTATTTCACAAACATAGCTAGAGCCAAAAGTTCATGATAGTGGTTAAGCAGACAATAGCTACTACAAATGGAACTTGAAACACAACACATTTGCAAAATAGTGATTTTCCATGGTAAAAAGTAGTAAATCCTCATAAAAAAATCCTGGAGTGGCTGTTTCCCTATCACCATTACTGGCTCCTCTGCATCGCTTATCTTGCGCAGCGCTGAAAGCCGCAGAACAATTTGCTGTCTTAGAAAAGTTGAAGGCCACTTTTTATTTTATGGAAATCATTCTGGGTCCATAACAATCCTCCTGTCACAGGAATATTCAGTTCGGTGGAGCTGTGAGAGGAAGAGAAGTAAACCACATGAGTGCTGAGCTGACTTAAAAGCTCACATCACCAAAGAAATTCTGATAGCATGCTTAACTTGCAAACCAAAATGTCATTTCTCACTTTTAGCTCTGAACGTTACCTGCTGCAATGTCCTTAGTGTTTGAGCAGTTCATTCATGAGAGGGAACAGTCTGAGGTAACAAAGGTCCCAAAGCACAAACCACAGGAGATCCCCCAGGGAATCACTAACCCAGCACACAAAGGAACAATTACTTTCCTCCCCACTTATTTGCAATTATTTGCCTCCCCAGGCATAAGGCGCTCAAACACAAGGCTCAAAGAGCAGGACAAGGGAAAGCCATTCCCTACCCAAAGCTTTACTGAGCAAAGCAACTTAAACCACCAGTGAGTTGTTAAATGGGTCAGATAAGGGTTCATCATTTTTATTTATTTTACGAGAATGGGAAAGGTGAAAGCGAAATTTTAACAATACAACGTTTTTAAAGAATCCACTTGAAACCTGATGTCTGACACTGTGAAGAAGAAAAAGGTAAAATCTGGTCATCTTCTGCATGTTTTTCATATGCGCCCAAGGAGAGCTTGTGCAGTCCCAGCAACAGCGTGGCATCCCCCAGGACACATTCCCTTCCCACTCACTGCCTGTACCCTTCAGCACACACTGTCCCTCTTTCACCCACCTGCTTACGCCTCTTGTCCTTAGGACAACAAAATTGCAGCCGTTATCCATGACCATTGAATGACTGATGCAATTTCTGACATGTCAGTAAAAACCTCTCGATGCAATCTCTGAAACCATTGCATGTCAGCAACTCCGCTCTCAAGAAATGAAGTCATTGCCAGCTGACGCTTGGCCCCTGCTGCTGGGGAGAACTGTCGCTGGGAGCAGACAAAAGGCACACGCTTAACGCGAAAACCAAAAGATCTGTCTGAGGATGACAGCAGCTACTCAAAGCTTCAGAGGTTTCTAAAGAAACCCTAAGCAAAAACTTTGATAACAACACAGCACACACCAGAAAACCCATGAAAGAACACAGTTTATTCCTATGATCATTTTTTGCTGAGGAAGCAGGAAGAGAAACAACAAGAGATCTCTTCATAGGATGACTGAGGTTGGGAAGAACATCTCAAGACAGTCTGGGCCAATCTCTCTCGTTGGGTCATCTAGAACAGGTTACCCGAGGACCTCATCCAACTGGGTTTTGAGTATTTCCAAACATGGAGACTCCAGAAGCCCTCTGGGCAAACTACTGCAGTATTAACAATCCTTAAAACTCGGAGTGACCCAGCTCAAGCCATTTGCTGGAACTGCACCTAGCACACACTTTTTCTTAAGTATAGGAAATGTCACCTTTGTGTGCTCTCTCCTGCTCTTAGAGGACTCTGCTTTCTATAATCCAAATTCATCCCAGGCTTTTCTAAGGAGTTAACACTATTACTGTGCTGAGATTGAATTTCTAGAAAACAAACCCAGTACGCTAACCCAGGTCACTGCATATTTCTAATGCCATTACATTATTTGCAATGTTTTTAAAGAAGATCTTTAAATGAACAAATTAAGGGTGTTCTTTCTTTCATTGTGAAGTTTCTGTAAATTGTCCTCAATAACTAACACTAACGATCTGGAATGTTTCAGCTGGGAGTCATCCCATGCCTATGATGAGTTTACATCGTGCCCAGTGCTGCATCACAGTGCATTTAGTCACACCGATAAGCTCACCCACTTGTCTGGGCTTAAGGGAAGGGAAAAAAATAACCACACGCAGTAACACTTAAGATACTGCTTACAAGGGAACTGGATCAATTGAATGCCCTCAGCTAAATGCCACTTCTGCAACTTTAACAAAGCAGTCCTCTTCCCCTATGGCAATTTCACCACAGAATATATGCTGACATTGTTTCATATTTAAATACGAAGAAAAAGCCTCCAGTAATCCATGCAGAAGACTATCACAGAATCATAGAATCA
>WBMW01003941.1:464998-517364 GCA_013396635.1 Penelope pileata | reverse complement strand
CCCGCCGCTCCGAAGCACCTCGGGAAATCGCCCCCTTTTCTGCCCCCCCCACCAGAGAAAGAGCAGAGCCGAGCGCTCCGGCGAGCACGCTTCTCTTAAAACAAGAGATTGCCTAATAAAGCTGGACAGCTTTTGCTGCATGATACCACCGGATTATCAGCAGCTAATCAGATTAAAAACACACAGAGGCTTTGATTTTATTCCCTAAGTGCCCAGCCCACAGCTCCGGGGGGCAGGCACCTGGCACCGCTCAGACCCGGGCCGACCCTGCCCCAAACGGGGGTTCCTGGGGCGAACCCAACCGGGGATCATCGCGAGGAGGAGGAGCTGCCGCCGCCAGACACACCCTGCCTTGTGAGCTGGGGAATAAAGAGATTATTATGCACATCTAATTATAAATGTCAACATTTTACAGCTGCTGTGTTGAAGCATGAAGCTCTAAGTAGCCCTGCTAGGAAGCGTTGGGAAGCGAAAGGTCTCGTTATTCCTTCTGTGAGTTTTGCCAGAGCTTGTAAAGCGCAGTGACATTTATAATAATCCCCTAAATTTATGAAGCACCTTTTGTCCTTTTAAGGATCTTAATTAAGCTTTGCAGCTCCCTGAGCACAGACTAAACCCTCTTTTCAGAGAGAAGCCCAGACCCTGCTTTGTGTAGGACAGGTCCTGCACTGCTGCTTCACACAGTGTAGGGCTTCCCCCCACCTCTGCAGCTCGGTTACACCACGCGTGTTCCAGGGCTATTCCCACCCCAAGGTTCAGCTCCATGCATAGGGTTAAAGCTGCCTCATTTAAGCTTTAACCTCCACAGTCACGCACATCCTTTGAGCAGGGGGTGCTATGGGGGAGTTCACTCCACTTTCTGGGATATCCACAGTTTCTAGCACAGCCTTTGAGCACAAAACCACATATGGGTGCTCCTGACCCTGCACCTAAGCCTCATGCTTCCATGTTCCAGCCCCGGCAGCAGGCAAGCAGCAGAGGAGGATTAGCCTCAGTGGCCCTGATTTCCCTTCTCACAGCTTCCATTTAACTCTTGGGAGTTAAACAGCCCTTGGTGGTCCTCAGCACAGGGCCCTACCCATGGCTGCAGCCCTCCCTGCCTTGCAGAGGCGACAGCCCTGCAACAGCACTCAGTTCCACCTGTCCGTAGAGCAGGGGATGAATGAATTGATTGAATTGACACCGCAGAAAAATCTTTCATAACATATTGCTGCTTCTCTGCCCAGGGACAAGCTGCGTTTTAAGGGGAGTTTCTGGGGCAGGGGCAGCGCCAGGAAGCCGGCTACGAGCCCCTTACAGAATGTAACCCCAACAGCACCGAGCCCACAGCCCCACGGTGCCGGTTCTGCACGCAGCAGCTGCTGCCCGCCCGGGCTGCTTGGGGCCAGCGGGGTCCCTGCTCCTCCCGCAGCTCCTCGGGGCGATGTTGCCATCTAGAGGCCCACGCTACAACGATCGTCTTGTTGCACGCTGTTGGGAAGGCGTTTTTGTTTTTTAATTCAAGGCAGCACGTAAAAGCAGCATTTTGGGGTAGGGGCTGAGCAGGAGGAGAACATTTGCTGCTCCTCCAGTTGGGATTTTTGACTTGAAACGTCACCATGATGCTTTGCCAGCTCTCCCCAGCCCATGTCTTTAGCAGCTGAACGATGGCTGGAGCTCAGCACGGTTCTTTTCACAGCCTCAGCAGCTGTTCAGCCCCCCTTACCCCTTCTCTGAGATTTACCTTAACTGCTTTCTCCCCTCCCCAGAACAGAACACTGCAGTTGCTGCCAGGGAGGGAAGGGCCCCTGGCACAGGTGATGCACTCAGCAGGGTCGGTGGCAGCTCTGCTGTTGGTGCTGCCTTCAGGTGAGGCCGCAACGGACTCAGATCTGCAGGCTCAGAGCTCCCACTCCCACCTCTCGCCTGTGAAAGCCCAACTTAGAAAGCAGCAGCAGCCCCACCCATGGAGGAACGGCAGTGGGGCCGCAGAGGCCCAGAGCAGACATCTGAAACATTTTAAGTATGTTATGAAGCAGCTGGATGGAGACGCACTTCTCCCGCTCGCTGCTCAGCTGCAGCTCAGCCTCCTCCATTCACTGCTGCAGCTCAAAAGCTCCCACTGCACACACGTGGGCATGGGGAGGCTCAGACCCCCTAGGGGCAGTGTGGGATCCCCTGCACTGGCAATGTTACTTTCCCCAGACAGGAGTGCAGGAACCGCTGCCAGAACACTTGCTGGAAGTGGTACCTGGCGGTGGCAGCAGCATAAACCACAGCTAGAGCCAGCTGCCACTAGGGAACAGGACTTGGGAGGGATTCGGGAAGCTCCGCTCAGCTGCAGTCCCTTACAGCAAAGAACCCCCTTTGCACACATGAGCACAGGTAAGCAGCCCTCCTCTCCCTCCTCCACCAAACTCAGCAGCACTGCTCAGCTCTCCCTCTGCATCACTTTGCTGGAGTCCAGCCTGGCTCCCTCAAAAAGTGACTCTGCAGCCTTGTCCCAAGTACCCAAGCTGGAAGCTACAGCCTGCACCACTCTGCCCAGCACAGCACAGCCTGCACACAGTCCCTTCCCTGCATCCGTGTGGGAACTCGGGCAGGAGCAGCCTTCCCACGTGCCAGCACTCAGCTCCCACAGGACTCACCTTTCCGTGGCACGCTGCTGCAACCGCTCCTCTCCCCTTCCATCTGCTCTCCTCCTCCTTCACACAATGCTCGTGCCAACCGCCACCTCTTTCTGCTCCTGTGCCTCTCTCTTCTGTCTCCCTCTCTCAGTCACTCTCTCAGGAAATTAAAGATAATCCCCCCTTTTTTTTGCTGCCGGATTCCCTGCTTAACATTCGCTGCGTGTGCTTGCACTGATTCAGAACGGGATTAGACTTTGTTGCTTTGATGTCAGTTAGGCTTTGCACTTAAGGCAGAAGGGGAAATAAAGTGTCCATGAACAAACCTCCCAGGTACCATCCAGCCACTTGCACCCATTCTGGACACAAAGATCAGGCACATATACCTGCACAGATCCCCTTCCAGGACCAGCCCCACTACCAGTGCCAACCACAGTCCCTGTGCAGGGCGTTATCCCCTGGAAGCAGCTGGTGCCCACCCTGAGTCTGTTATCAGCCAGCACCGTGAAGGCTGAACGGCTCCCATCAGGAGGGAGGCGTAATTCATCATAGGAAAACACAACTCGTTGGCTGTCGGTGCACATTGCAGCTTACAGCTGCCACGCAGCAGGGAGCATGCGGGCCACCGGCATCGCTTCCACAGAGATCGGTGCTTGGGGCTCCCGCTGGGAATACCCTGAGCTGTTCTGGGATGGGTGGGTGCTCTGGGATGGCTGAGATAAAAACTTGTATCCTGTTCCCTGTAGCGTGACACTTGTGCTATAGCACAGTCCTAGAATCAGGCACTTCATTGTCAGGCCTGAGTTTCTCCCTTTGGAGGGCACAGACCTGTGGTTATTTTTAACCAGCCAGCACCTCTTGCTAATCCCAGAACTGAGCACCAGTCTGAAATGGATGCAGAACTTGTTACGGGCCTGTTTTTTTTTTCTCACATCATCCCCAATGCTCTCACTCTGCCTCTGAGACACCATTCCTTGAATCCAGCCATACCCAAACCAGCCCAGAGCACCGCTCAGAGCTGGGCAAGATCTCACTCGTCTCTGTCCCCTGTGATCTTACACCAGAATTAAAGAGCCTTCTACACAGGATGCTGCAGAGCTGTGACCAGGGCTGGCATCTCTTGCTGTGTCCTGTCCATTCCTGGAGTCTGTTGGGGCTCACAGGTGGTTTCTGCTGCGTGCATCAGACCTGGTGCTCCAGCTCCATACCCATTTGAGCTTCACTATACAGGCAGTCAGGTCTCCTCTGTGTGACATCAGGCCTGGAGACTGCAGGTGTTCAGGTGCACCTGGAACCACCCCAGGAGCTTCTACAGGTTGTTTGGGAGAGCAGCTCTGCAATGAACATGGCTCAGCCATGACTGGGACCTGTTTCCCAGCCCCTTCCCTGGGGAGGGAGTGCAGCAAGTGCTTGCGGAGCAAAGCTGGGGGCACACCTAAGCTCTCCCCAGGATCCGGCAGCTGTAATCTCTCTGCCACCCGCACCGTGCCACTGTGCTGCAGCTCCAGCTGGAGGATGCCTGCAGCCAGCACTTTGGGCATCCTCCAGGATCGCCCGGGGGCTTGGGAGCACCTCTGCTAACAGCACGGTGTCTAATCCATTTTGCCCGGTGTACGCACACAGACTTGATTAATGTCTGAAATGAGCTCCATCCATCATTGGGGAGTAAAGGAGATTAGCTCTGCAGCACGCCTGCCTCACGTTGATCCCATTCTCCAGGCCTCTTGATTAATGGCGAGGCCGCCTTATCTGGCGGGCCAGGAAACACGAATATCCGGGCTGACGGGAGATGAAGGGAAGCTCGGACTGCAGCACGCTGCCATCAGAGCCATGCCGAGGAGCCCCATGTCCCCATGCTGCCCACCCTGCAAGCCGTGCTCCCTGTCCCCAGTGCTCCCTGCCTCTCTGCACCCTCTGCTCCCTCCTGCCAGCTGCCATCTGTCTCGTGGGCAGAGCAACCACCGGGTCACTGATGCATCACTGCAGACAGCCAGTTGGGTTCCGTTTCCCCCTATGGTCAGCGGGGCAGACATCACTCTCCATCAGCAGAGGTGATTCAGAAGGGCCCATTTGGAGGCCTGATGTGACCCTGCCCAGGGCTGCGGGCAGCCGGTGAGGCTGAGGCTGACCAGTGCTGCAAAGGGCAGCTCCTTCCCGGGGAGGACGCGCTCGTGAAGTGGATGCGGCCGATTAGTGGTGCCATCTGGACAGGCTCCAGCTCCTGCCCCCGGCTCGCTGCTGACGCTTCATTAGCGGCTCCCTCCTTTCAGCTCCCGTCTCCTTGGCTTCTGCTGCGATCAGCTGGGCTGCAGTTTTGTTGCCCTGGGTTTTTTCCAAGTGGAAATTATTTCTCATTTCTTTTAACAATCAGGACACGGAGAAAGAGACAGGAGAGGAAGGAATTTCTAGGAGATGAAAGGGCAGGATTAAGGACACTGCTCTGGCTTTGTTATCCCTCTAGTGCAGCTCAGTCTATTCCTTTCAGGAGGAGGCTGTAATTAACTATGTTTTTCTGACAGGAAAGGAACCTGCATCCAGAGATAGCTCCGCTAACAGCTCCAGCTGCAAGGTCAGCAGCACAGATCCACACACAGCACTCTTACACAAAACTTTCCACAAAACATTTCAAATTGCTTTACAAAGGCTCTGTCACCCCGCTGAGAACTAAGGCACAGAAGGAAAAATGAGACATGAGCAAAGCTCCTGCGCATGCCGCTGGCAGGAGGAGGATCCGAGTGCACTGAACTGGGGTGGCTCAAGATGTGGGAAGGGGTCTCTGTGTGGAGGAATAACCGAGGGCAGGATGCAGCAGAAATATCTCCAGTGCCTTCCAGACCAACCGCCCCTCTCGCACACACCAGGAAAATGGAGGGGGAGAGGAGAGAAAGAGGCCTGGTGGCAAACTGGGACATTTAGAAAGCATTGCACTGATGTATCTGCATCCTCTACTGCCGCAAAACCCTTCAGGAACTGAGTCAATCAAAATAACATTTTAGGTTGATTTTTATCCAGATGAACTCTCTCCAAGTATTTTAAGTCAACCAGCAAAATGGCCTACTTCTGGCTTTTTTAACCCTCCTGTTGAAACCTGCACCAAGTCTGAAAGGCAGAACCATCTCAGAGAGCATCCTGTTCTGCAAGGGGGACGTGGTACCCAGCCTGCCTGTCCCCAGCCACCCCGTGCCCCGACCTCAGTCCTTTCTGCAGCTCAGCTTTCTGTGGAGACCTGCACACAAAAGACCAAAAATCCACAAAAGTTTGCAGAGGAAGTCTCACTCCATCTTACACTGTGATAGTAATTTCTGCAAGGGAAACATCTCACCTGGCCCTGCTGAGAATCCCATTTGCCTTGTGTAGAGCCACGTTAAACAGGTAGCTCACAGCAAGCCCACACCCTGCTCCTCTCCTGTCTTTCCACCTAATGAACTCCCAGCTGATAAACAAATGCTTACTGCTGTTGCTGAATGTATGCCTCTGCTCTTAGCCCTGGGGTTGTTAAACACTAAGTGGTTTACCAATTATTGTTCTCATAAATGAGCATAGTTTTACTTTTTCATTATCATTTTAAAAGGTTCCCACCTCTTCCACTGCCTGCAACCCGTCAGAGATCTCTGCTCTCAGCACAGGGCACATATGGCTGATCTGCTGGGGGAGCAGGAAAGAAACATCTGGCTGCTGCCGAGCTCCGGCTGCCAGCCGAGCCGAGCCCAGCCCTCCCTGGAGCCTGCAGGTCCATGCCAGGAGGGTTTCCCATCCGGTGCTATCAACACTCACAGCTCCCCTCTCAACACAAGATTGCAGTCTCGCTTGCAATTCATTCCATATTTTACAAGCGTAGTGCCTCTTCATGTCTTCTCCAACTTAAAAATTTCCTGAGAGACACAGTATATCAATGCTTTACTGGACTTGGGTAGATTCAGTACCGCAGCTCAGAACCTCAGCTATTACTGCTTTCCTCCCTCCCCCCCCAGCTCAGAATCAGGCAAGATTGCAGTATCTGGTTATAAAACATCACTTCTTTTTTTAATAGCTCTGTCATAAATCCTTGTGTGGATTTGCAATTTCATGTGACAGCTCTTTCCAGGCAGTGACTGGAGTTTATCGCGTCTCCCTGACTTGAAGCAAAACTGAAAAGCCTGAGAGGTTCATCTCAGATCTGCAATATCCATTTCTCAGTTCAGCAGCATTATCATCCTCATTGAGAAGGGCAGCACAGCAATCATTTGGGGTTGGCAGACATCTATTTTTCTTTATTCCTCCCGCCCCTTCATGCAGAACAGCTCCCTGCTCTCCCCTCGAGCCCCACATGCACAGTTACCCACAAGCTACAGATCTGAGCTCAAACTTTTTTCCCTGTTCAGACTCAGGAGGAATTCAAGTTACATCTATCTCTTCCTTGTGCTGATGCCTGTTCCCATAAAAGAGAAGCAGCACAACCAACACCGCACCCTGCGGCTGGATTTGCCTCCCCCGGGGCTCCCGGCTGTTTCTGCCCAGCACCGAGCGCTGCCTGTGGCTCCTTATCTTCAGCAGTGGGATCTGCCTGCTCTGAGCACACATCCGCAGCCCTGACCTCTGCGTGCTGCCTGCGGACAGCCCGCAAGCCTCTCTGCTTCCCCGTCACTGGGCAAGCCCTGCTTGGCCCCTCCTTGTTATTTTTGGCTGTGCTTTTGTCTCTGGGATCCTCTAACCTTTAGCAATGAAAACAAAACCGCAGAAAGCTGCTGTCTTGGCCTTTGGCTCACTGTAAGCAGCCAGAATGGGCAGAGGCCAAAGGCTAAAACCTCAAATTAGCAGCATGGGACTGGAATTAGCCAGGACTGACCATGCAGCTCAGATCTTTCAGCAGGAGGAAGCCTGCAGGGAGGGAGGCGGTGGTCATCTCGCTTAGCACAGAAGTCCTCTATGTGCTAATTAACTAGAAATCCAGCGTGGATAACGAGAGTGTTTAAGTAATTGTTTAGCTGAGTGTTCCTGTAAAGGCATGCGTGATTTTACTGAGCAGCTGAGAACGGGAATTCACTCGGCTGTGTTCATTAGAAATGCATGTGTGCAAGAGAAAGCAGTCAGAGCTGGGAAATTGGGGTTTTGCTCACAACTCAGCTGTGGCACCACGTTCATTAGCACCAGCTTGGAGCAGTACCAGATCACAGGGCTGCACTGATCTGATTCAAATCAGGCATCAGAACATGACAGCAGCTTCTTCCCAAGCAGCCAGTCCATGCAGTGCACATCTGGCCAATGGCAGCAACACCTGAGTCACCGTCAAGTGGCTTTGATAAAGCTATTCCTAACTTTACAAAAAATAAAATCACATGATTATGTTCTGTACATATCCCTCTGTTGTGCTACAAACAGTCATGGTGGTATAACCACTGCAGGAAGGGGTATAAGGTGCAGCCTCGGCCACCACTGTTGTAGAGTGTTGTAGAGACCGCTGGCCTCAAGCTCAGCACGTGGCTTTAGGGAAACTGTTTAAATTAGCCACGTGCCATTTTCCTTCCCTGTAAATGAGAAGCGATAGCAAAAAGTTTCTAGGAAGAAGGGAGGCAAAACAGACCAGTAGTTGGAAAATACTTTACAAATTTTGCCTGAAAAAGAGGAAGTGAAGCTGATGTGCAGTTACTGCAGAGACAGCAGTGCTCAAGGACTCAGCCAGCACAGAGGGTCGATGCATGGTGTCTAACATCCTGAATTAAATCATGCCTACCCTGCTAAGGCCAGTGCAAGGGCTAAACTCACTTACTAGGCTATGGGAGCAATATGAGCAAAGAGCTAAGCTTTAAGCAGAGAGCCATCCTCTGAGGAGGGAGTCACAAAGACAGCAGTGAGTTAGATGGAAGGATTCGCAACTTGGCTGTTAACAAAGACTCCTCTCTCCAGAGTGCAAATCAGAGCAGTAGCCAGGTGCTAAATAACTATTTAGCAAATGAGAAGGTCTTCATCTAACAAAGTGTTTGGCAAAACAGCTGGGGGAAGATTTCAGCAGTGTGATAACAGAAACAGGTGCAGTGTTCTACTCCCAGAGATGCTGTGGTTCCACTAATCTTGTGTAAGACAGGACCTCCAGCTGGGGCTAAAGCAGGAAATATAACTCATTGCTGAAACGCAAGAGCCTTTCAGGGTTAAGCCTCTGCTAAACAAGCTATATTCATTCCCCAATCACAGTTTGCCCAGCAGCAGCTTTGAAAGATTACTATCTTTGTAACAGTGATGTTGCAGTCTGGATGGTTTAAGGATAGTTGTGGGGCCAGGACTGAGGAAGAAGTAATTGCTTTCTTCTATGATCAAGGTCTTAACTCCATTTCCATGCCTAGGCTGTTGAAATAGCAGTTCTTCGCTTAAATGTTAATTACTATATCTCTCTTTTAATTTAAGACTTGTTTTTTAAGGGGTTAAAGTCTCAATCTTCCTTGTAATTATACAGAATGGTTAGTACAACTCCTCAGCTACGTCCCAGGTCCCTTAAGTGCTTGCCCTTTTTGCTGTTTCCAGCAGATGAGCACTCACACAACTAGTTCTTCAGAGAGCTGCTGTCCCCAAATGCTCAGGCAGATAATGAGCTGATTGATGTGTGTTCCTCCTGGTGATGGGGAGCTCTGCACCCAGCCAGGCTGCACAGCACCAATTCCTACAGTCAGCATTCCTCACCTTCGGTCTAACCCTTTGGTTTGATTGGGCTGCTTTTATAGAAGCCATCCCTTCTGTGGGACAAGAACTTTAATAGATTATTGACATAAAAGAGACCCAAACCTTGTCAGAGTCTGTCTGTAAAGACAGGGTAATAAAACAGTCACAGAGCCATGGGAGTGAAGTGAATCCAGAGCACCAAGCACAGGGCTGTCATTGCAGCTACAACACACGTGCACCAGGGATGGATGGAGTGGCTGTGGCTCCTCGTGTCCCTACAGCTGAGAAGGAGGAATTACAGCTCTCCTCAAATGCAAAGCGAGCAGCAACATCTGAGATTGCAAATTAAAAATAATGTTTAAATGTAGTATTTCCTAAACTAAAGCATAACACCAGGTTCAGAACTATAAGATAGTTCTTCTCCAGAGAAGGGGAGCAGGAGCTTGTCTATGCAAGGAAAATGTTTGGAATAGGGTTTGCCCACCAGTTTCATGCAACCACTCACACTCTGCACTTCAGGACTAGATTAGGCAGATACACAAAGGAACTCACTGCAGATAACACTGTTCACAACAGCTCTCCTGCCTTTGCTCCATTATCCCAGCACACAAACCACATCTGGTTTTCCAGTAGTAGCCCCATATGGATGAGCACCAAGATTTGCCCAACATATAGAAGAGAAAGGATATTAAGAAAACATTAAGTGACTGGAAACATCACCTTTTCCACAAGCTGTGCAGATTCAAAACTGTTGTACACACCTTGAGAATCTGACAGGGATTACCTCTTAGGCAAATCACTGACCAAGGCAACTCCAGAGACTCAGCATAAAAACCTCATAGCATAAAAGATGAATTGATCCCATCTTGTCTCCAATTCTTAAGAGCCTGGGCAAAGCGCACTTCAGATTTCTGTCTACCAGCTGGTCCACTAGAGGACAACCTAATAATGATGAACTGCTTTGGCTGACATAGTAATAGGCCTGCACTATCACTACTACTTGCTGCTGTCAAGTCTGACTCACAACCTGTGCTGCAATTGTTGCTGGTATTACACAGGCCTCATTTTTAACAGTACAGATTACTTCTAGTCCTAACTGATACAGAGTCATGAAGCTCCATATATTTATTTATTAATATAATTAATTGGCCCCTACAGCTGATGTCAGCCTTTGCTACCACAGAAAAAGAGGAAATAAAGGACATTTCCAGACAGATGGATCTGGTTTTTATAAAGTAAACCCAATCTCCTTCACTGCACTAAGCCACAGAGAAAACCCAGCCTGTTGCTGCTGGTTTTCCTGCAGCCTTCCAACATGATATCATGCTTCTTCAGTGCAGGAAACGCGCAGAGGTATAGAACAATCCAATGGTAACATATGATTTATCAACCCATAATGGGGGAACGGAACTCATGTATCAACAACGGGCAGGAAGCACAACAAAACCATCAGCATAAAGCCACAGAAAAAATCAGGCTACTGCTTTGACACTGCACAAAGAGCAAGGCAGTTTCTCAAAACTGTGGGGGGTGGCATCTTGCCTGGTATTTTTAAGATCAAAACCAGCGAAACACAAAATCTGAGCCAGCTAATTTCTGGAGCTAGGAAGCAAATGAGCTGTGGCAAGAAATGTAACAGCAGAAAGCAGCAGAGAATTAAATTACAATTGAAGTGTCTTGGGTTGGAATCAGAGTCAGAGCAGTTAGATGGTCAAAGCAACAGCTTTTTGTGGGTAATTTGGTGCCCTGACATCCCCCAGCCCCACTAGTGGGGATGTGCCTATGAGTCAGGAATGAAAAGGGCATGCAAGTCTAGAGAAAAGTCCATAGTGAAGGCAGGAGAGTGGAGCTACTTAAAAGGCAAGATCTAGTCCTTATCTCCTACTGATGGCAGTGAGAGTAAGCTGGCTGTAATTGGGAGGGTGCAAATCCCGGCTGTCCGTTGAGGGAGCTGGGAAGAGTGATGCGAAGGGGCGCTGGCTGCCGCCCTACGGAGGCAGTGCCCAGCCCTTAGCTGGGAGTCAGTGCCCCTCCGCCCCCCCGACATCCCCTCCCACCCGACGGTGGCGGAGGGATGCTCTCAGCGATGTAGCTGCCGGAGTCAGCTGCTCCTTGATGTCAGTACCTGCTTCGGGCTCGGCGGGGCGGGAGCGGGCGAGCGGAGAGGAGCCGAGCCTCAGCCTCCGCTGCTGTCTCCCGCACTCCGCCCGGCCCCGGCCGAGGGACCCACCCCAGTGCCACCGCGGATCCCTCGAGGCAACTTGGCCAACTTGTTGGGGCATCCCGGCCCCCGGGGCTCATTGCCATGGCCCCCACCAACTCTTCGCGCAACTTCTCCACGCCGGAGGCTCGGAACGGCTCGGGTAAGCGGGGCTGCGGGGAGCTCTGCGGGGACTGCCCGGTCGGGGAGGGGAGCTCACAGAGCAGGGGCGGGGAGCAGGGGCACGACGCTTCCCGGGGCGACCCGCGCCGCCTTCAGCACCCGCGGGCGGACAGCTCCGGGCTCCGCCACGGGGCGCTCCCGGGACACGCAGCGCCCGAGCTCCGCCGGCTGCGGGACCCGGAGGGAAGCGACAGGAGAGCTGCGAGGAGCAGCCCCTGGTCTTGGTGCTGAGGAGGGAGAGGAACCCGCCCAGCCTGACGGGGAGGGGAGCAAGGCATACAGAGTGTGAAATGTCGCTGGGGAGGGAAGCAGAAATCCCTCCGAGTCTGCTGCTCTCTGTGTTGTCGGTGCTGTCAGAACAATGGTTTAGGAACAGGAAGGCTAGTGGGCACATGCTGTTGAAACTCTTCAACAGAAGGTGTTTTACAGGTGGTCTTCGATGCCCTTTCTATCAGCTTCTGTATAATCTAGAAGTATGATTTAGGCACTGCCTTAAGAAGTTACATCTTTACTGTATTTCAGATGTATCTGGGCATGGCTGAGGACAACAATCACCTTAGGGATAAAAAATGCAGGTTGGTCCTCAGTGAATTCACACAGTGCAGTCCCCAATGGGACTTCTTGGGAGTAACAGGGCAGCCACAGATCTACAAGCAAGGACAAATTAATGCCTAAAAATAGCTCTTTCTGTATACAAGTACAACCACTTGGGTTAGTGCAGAAGCATCATTAAAAATTCAGATTCAACCATTTCTAAAGACTCTTTGTTCTTGAGACAAGAGATAACTTTCGAGTATTTGATAGTCATACACTTCCTACTCCATCCCATAATACACGTGAACTCCAGCTTCATGCCAGCTTCCAGCTAACGACACTTCAAGCCCTTGCTTGTACAAACAGCAACATCAGGCAGGATGCTACAGCACTCTACAAACCACATCTCACACAAAGCCTTTGGGCTTGCACACACTTTGCTCTAAGGCCAGCTGAGTTCACTCAAAACATTACAAGGGTCACCACGAGCACTCTATTCATTATACAGCAGAAAAGGGACACTTTGTCCCAATTTTCAGCTAAACAAGCAGCCTTTACACTTCAATCATATAATCCATTTCCACTGCATCAGTAACAAAGTTTGGGGCTAAAAGCAAGGAGAGAAGAACTCAGAACAGCTGCACACACAACAGCAGGACCACAGTCATCTTCCAATCTCTAGTCTTATGTCTCCCAGCATTAAGGAGGTATGAAAACTGTTTGGATGTTCAGGGGGTGCACAAGCGGGATGCTGAAGGCTAAGTATCAGCTCTCAATGGAATGCTGGTAACATATATCTATCGATAGCCACTCAAATGGGGCATTTCCTTGCATTGAAGAACAGCCAGGAAGAACAGGGACCATTAAAGCCCCCATATGGCCCTGACTAGGCTTACTGCCTTATCGACCAAATCTGGCTCCCATCTGTAACTCCAGGCCCCCAGCAGTTCTGCTCTGTGCCTCGCTGCCTGTCCTGCCATCTGCATAAAGGCTTTCAGATAAGGTAGCACAGCCACAGCTTTACTGGATTCTGGCCTTGCTTATGCCATGCCTAAGCTGACTGCATCCTAGTGCCAGGAAGAGACAGCAGCAGCTCATGGCCCCACTCCTAGCAGCACTGGAGTAGCACATATTGGTGTAACGCAGCTCTCCAACCATTGGCCAGGCCAGCAGTGTAGCCTTGGTTGTCTTGCCCATTCAGTGGAGCTTCTTGGTGACACCAAAGCAAGCCTACAGGCATTTCTACTCAAGAATTCTAGATGTTAGGCAGCAAATACCACCCCAGCAAACAGACACTATGGCAGAGAATGTTTTATGAGTATTTGACATTTTGTTTAATCTCATTTATAGTATTTCTCAGTTACACTGGAGGAGACAACCTCTCTTTACACGAGTAGGCTGCTAAGAAGACCAGTAGCAAAGAAATTGAACAGCATTTCCAATCAGTTGAACAGCATTTCCAATCAGTATCACTTTGAATCAGCTGCAACTCAACAAAAGACACACACAGCCGAGGCTTAGAGGCTGTCACACATGTCTTTGTAACAGCCAGATTGCACACACAAAAGAAGAGGTCCCACAGGAAAAGAGTAATGAGATGAAATGAGGCTTGCCTCAGCTGAGAAGGGTGATTGAAGACTCCATCACACAGTGCACGTGACACTTGCAGAATGCCTTTCAACCTGATGTGCACAACAGCAGAAATCCCTGATGTTTGGCACCGCAGGCTTGTGGCTTCAAAATGCATTTTTAAACCCTGGTTAGAAACAAGGAGAATGTGAGTTTGATTGTTTGGGCCTCTCACCTCAAAGAGCAATACGAGTATCAGTGCTGATTAGCTAAGTGCTATCAGGTGACAACCATGCCTTGGAAATCCACCTACAACCAGAAGCCAGAGAGAGCAGCTTTACGTTTTACACCTTGCAGAGTTGGGGCATTCCCTGTTGAAGGACCACAGGGAAACACTCCAAACCCGTCTGGCCCACACACCGGGATTTATTCTACACAGAAACTAAAGAAAGAGACAGGAAGCAGACGTGCTCTGGGCTAACCTTGACACAGAGTCGGGACACAGCCAGGGTACAGTCACAGATCCCACAATTTAGATAAGCATTAGTTACGTCTCAGCACGATCAATGAACTTTGTCTCACATTGAGCAATAGATCAGCAGACAAGCTGAAGTTATCTAATAATAGCCTCGGTGTTGACTGTATCAGGCTTTTGGCACCCACATAGAAGCTTGCTTGTCTGATGTGCAAAGCTGCCTCACCCACTCCCTTCAAAAAAGGCTGGACATCCAACATTCCTGCAGAGGAAAGTTATTATTAATTCCCTGTCATACAACAGCAAGAGCAGAAGCATACCAGCCTGATGTTAGCCCCAACAAGACCTAGGGAGTTCCAGGGAAGGACAGAAGTTGTATGTCAGGAGAGATGAGGAAAGATGCCTACACAGCCAGTAAGATTTGGGGTGGGCTGTGGCAATGCTGCATGCACCACGCAGCAGAGGAGAAGGTGCCTGTCACATCCCCAGCTAAGCCTTTCCAAGTACAGCAGAGGGTCTCAAATATTGCTGCAAGCCACATCTTTGGGAGGGACCCAGCTGCAACATAGGACAAGCACACACACCAAGAGGTTGTTTCTGGGTTGCACTTACAATTTTGGTTTGTTTTGGCAGTAGCAGAGAAGCCAGCACCATACACCAATGTGATCATGCCTAGCCTCTTCAGCATCATCTGCTTCCTGGGCATTGTGGGGAACCTCATTGTCATCTACACTATTGTCAAGAAGAAGAAGCTGAAGTGCAAACAGACTGTGCCTGACATTTTCATCTTCAACCTCTCCATTGTGGACCTCCTCTTCCTCCTGGGCATGCCCTTCCTCATCCACCAGCTCCTAGGCAATGGCTCGTGGTACTTCGGCGCTCCCCTGTGCACCATCATCACTGCCCTGGACACCAACAGTCAGATCACCAGCACCAACATCCTTACAGTGATGACCCTGGACCGTTACCTGGCGACTGTCTATCCTCTAAAATCCACCTACATCCGGACCCCA
This sequence comes from Penelope pileata, assembly GCA_013396635.1. Lineage (NCBI taxonomy): Eukaryota > Metazoa > Chordata > Aves > Galliformes > Cracidae > Penelope > Penelope pileata. The sequence continues at coordinate 502,154 of WBMW01003941.1, read as the reverse complement.
TGTGTTGCTGCTCTAGTTATCTGCTTGGTGTGGCTCCTCTCCTTCCTGACCATCATTCCTGTGTGGATGTACGCAGGCCTTATGCCTCTGGAGGACGGGACCGTTCGCTGTGCTCTCTTGCTTCCCAACCCAGAGACTGATATCTACTGGTTCACCCTCTACCAGTTCATGCTGGCATTTGCCGTGCCATTGATTGTAATCTGTGTGGTCTACTTCAAGATCCTGCAGCACATGGCCACCACCGTGGTCCCACTGCCCCAAAGGAGTCTCCGGGTTCGTACCAAGAAAGTCACCCGCATGGCAGTTGCCATCTGCTCTGCATTTTTCATCTGCTGGGCTCCCTTCTACATCCTCCAGCTGGTTCACCTCGGCATTGATACCCCATCCATGGCCTTCTTTTATGCCTACAACTTTGCCATAAGCTTGGGCTATGCCAACAGCTGCCTCAACCCCTTTCTCTACATTGCCCTCAGTGAGACCTTCAAGCGCCAGTTCTTAGTGGCCATCCGCCCTACAAAAGAGCCATGTCACAACAGCAGCTCTGCCAACAACAACAGCATGACAGATGCCAGTGTATGCCTAAAACTGGCCCCAGAATCCACTCAGCAGACTCAGTTTCTGGAGGACTTTTCCCCACGCTCACTGCCTGTGACAGTTGCTGTTCACTAGGGGACACTGAAGTCACCACAGCAGAAAGCCATTTGACCTGTAAGTCTGTGGAGGAGCAGCAGCCTCAGGCAGCTCTTGGTGAAGCTATGAACTCCAGACTTCTACCCCTAAGAGGCCAGGTGCCTCCCTTCTCCATCACAAGGCTCTGCTCCTGCACTGCCTGGGGTCTCGGGGATGTTGCACACTGCTGCTTCTTTCCAGCCCTGCACAGGAGGGCTCTTCTATCACAAGAGACATCTGGCCCCAAAAGAGGATGAATGGAAAAAAGAAAGAAAGAACAGAAAGAAGATTTGAAGGGGGCGTGTGAGCTTGGGGAGAGCAGAACATCCACCAACAACACTTCCCAGCGACTGTCTGCCTCTTGGCCTGACCGGTGTTCCTAAGCAGCTTGACAATACAGAGCTTTTTGATTCAAAACTTGAGTGTTTGAAATACAACTCCATATATTTATTTGTTGTAATATATCTGACCTGGAAACTTCAATGTTTGTGCTCATATCCTAGAAGCAAACAGCAGCGAGAGATCTTGGGCCCTGATGTCTTGCCCACATCTGCTGCTTGGCCTTTGGGTCCAGCATCATCTGCCTCCAGTGTCCTACATTGTTTGGCAACAAAAGTATTTTCAAGAACTGGCTAAATTTTATGCTAATCCTAAACATTTCAAGCAAAATCAGGCAGATAGCAACTGTACTGCTTCAAGGGGACTGCAAACATTTCTCAGAATTGCTGCTGCTAGCACCAGATTTCTGGCTTATCACGCCAATGAGTTTTCACACTGCTAGTTCCTCATGCTGCTCTTGTGCCTCACAGTCTACGTGGCCATCAGGGAACCCCTGGCAAAGGGCTTTAAACATGACTCAAAACCACACAACGTGCAGAGATCTGTGAAGCAAAAAGATGTGGAAAGGCAGCTCAGGAAACAGAGTTGCTTTCACATCTCCTTCGAAATAACAAATGCTTTACAAAGTTAAAGAGGGAAAATGAGATGTATATTTTGCACACAAGGCTCAAACAGCCTGATTAGGAAACAGCTTTGCTCATTACAAAGCGCAGAGAAAAGACAGCACAGATCAGCTAAAGGCAGGGGATTATACTGAGACTGCAGAGGACTCCCAGGGGATAGTGCAGGCATTGTTGAACACCTTGTCAGACATGAAGGAACTGTTTGCTGTAGATTAATTTCATATAAAGAGGCATTAAAAACATCACGTAGCACAGAATGATATTACTACACGTATGATTCCATGCTGCCAGCCACCCACAGTACAGCCATAACAGAAATGCACCCTTATTCAGCTGAACTGCACTGTCACCTGCACAGGTCTTTCTAAGCTTACAGGTATGCCTGTAAGCGTTTTTTTATTTTTAAGTACAGCCGGTGCTTCATTCTACACCCCCTAGAGAACAGCCATTCACTCACCTCCAGCGATCAGAGCAGGCTGGTGGGCAGCACTGGATCTTCTGACATGAGAAACAGAGAGCTGCTTTTCAAGTTATTGAACAGACTTTGGTAAAAGGAGCTGCGCACTTCCATTCCAGGCTCTGCCAACTTCTGCTCACCACGGAAGCACATCCACACTGCGACCTTATGGTATTTTGCCAATTTTTTCCCCCTTCTTTTCCCGGGCTAGAAAGCCAGCCAGACACATACCAAGCTTTTAAACTGTGACTTTAAAGACCTTTGCCCCATCTTAACTGCCAGGAATTGTCACCTGTGCTGGTTCTCATGGGACTTCTTCGCTCTTTGGTCGGTATTCTGCCTAAAGGGCTCAGGAGCAAAGGTCAAGGAAGGCGTGTGCTGTGCCAACACAGGCTTGCTCTGAAAACAAGTGACACTATTGTGTTACCTTTCTCCTACACGGAAGCCAAAGGGAGGACTGGGACTCATTTCTGTAAGAGGTGCTAAAGGTTGGGTGTTAGCGGTTGGGTGTTTTTCTCCCCCCTCCTTTAATATCAGCAATGAGGAAAGTATGAGGGAAGGGAAAAAGGGTCGAATTGTCTGAGCTCTCAAAGCAGCGCATTAAAGACGTTATCTTGCTTACAGTAACGGTGTTCATGGTTCAACCAGTCTTAAATGAGTCAGTGTGACCTGGTATGGCCAAGCCTTGTGCTCAAAATCAATGGGGCACAGTGGGTGAACCAGGAGGGGGGGGCAGGAGTGGCTGCACAAGGTGGGGAAGGGCCTTCGTGGGGAAAGGCCTTTCCAGACCTCATCACACAGATGTCAAAGCACAGCACACTGTCACCTTCCCAGGATGAAGTCCTCACATGGATAAGATCTGACACCAGGGAAACAGGACCCAGGAGGATGGGGGTTTAATCCCTGGGATTTTCTTCACACCTTAAGAGAGAGGACAAAAGCCCTTCCAGATGAGGAGCCAACAGTGTCTAAGTCGCTCTGACAGAGGGTCTCTACGTAGGTTGTGGTTTACAAGCCACAACGTCTCAAACAGACACAGGATCCATCCCCTCATACAAGGGCCACCATTAAGGGCTCAGACACAGCCCACCCCCCCACCAGCCAGGCTGCATCCAGCCCCAATCCAGCCCCAGCTCTCCTGGCACCCTGCCCCAGAGCTCAGCACCATGGCAAGGCAGTGTTTTCTGCCTGATGTCACCTTGGCGTGGTTGGCACCAACCATCCCATCCCTCTTCCATGTTTGTCAAAGCAGATTCTGTTAAGTTAGAGAGTCTGTCAGTGTTCTGATACACATCCAGCTTTATGTCTTTCTCCATTCTTCTATCCATACTTGTTATGTGACACTCCACAGCCCCCGTCCCAGTGCCTCTGTTGCTGATTGCAGAGGCAGAATACAAAGCATCACTAAATAGAAAAAGACACAGCTCCTTGTGCAGCCCGAAGGGTGCTGCAGTCCATATGAAAAGCATGGTGAGAAAAGCACAGAGATAACGCAGTGCTTCCCTGCAGTACCGCCCCTCACATGCAGCCCTTTGTCTCCTTTGCTTGAGAGGAACTAAAGGAAATGCAACCGAGCAGCCAGGAGAAGGGAAAAAAAACACATGGCAGAAAGAACCCATTCAGCCTAGCAGCTCGGTCTAAGAGCCTGCCATGCTGGATGAGATGCATTTCCTGGCTCTCTTCACCAGCACTTTTCCTGTGTGTTTGCTGACTGGCTCATCAGGCAGCAGGATGACAGATGGGTTCATTCTCCACCCACTCCTGTAACCCTCCTTGTCCTTTGAGGTGTGACCAAAGCCACATGTCACAGCTCTGCTCTTGATCATCTCCCACAAGGGGCACATGGTCCGGTTCATTTACTTCCACATTCCAGGCTCCCAGAGCTCACTTTGACAGGGGCTCACAGGGTTCATTCCCTGGCTCAGCCTTGTCAGTTACCCTTTTTTCCCCCATTCACATCCTCACATCCACACTGTGCAATAAAATCCAATCCTGCCTGCCCCACTGCTGCAGCCCTGAGGGAAAGCTGGAGCTGAGGTCCCAAAGCCCTTCCAGGCAGCAGGTTGGTGACATCCTTCCCCAAACACAGCTCTCCACCTGAAGCCTCTGCACAGCCAATCCTGCCCAGCAGCACGCCGTAACCGTGATGGAGAGCAGGCAGGCGCTGCTGGGAGGGGAAGGTGGGTTGACTCACTGGCCCCTGGGATAGAGCTGGAATCTGACTAATAGCGTTTCATCAGTCCTCCCTGGTTGCTAATTGAACTAATTTCATTCAACAGACTCACTGGTGGGAGACTAGCCGCACAACAGGTTCAGATTTGTTCCCAGCCCACTCGCTTCACATCAGCCCTCCTGCCAGATGCCGGGGCCACACAGCAATGCCCTTTTTCACTCACCTCCATGAGCAGAGCAGTGTGGCTGAACCCTCACACTGCTCTTGCAGCCCTTCCTCGTGCTGCATCCCTGCTGCAGGGCTGGGGAGGGAACAGTGCAGGGACAGCACATAGATAAGCATCACCAACCAATAAAGGGGGGACTCAGCTGGAGTCCCCATCTGAGTAGGGGGTGGGAGCCCTTTGGTACCTCCAGGTGACATAAAGCATTTGGAAGCATCTGAACAGAGATCTCTGCATCACTGGAGGTGAAACCTTTGAGAAAAGATGTAGACCCTCATTACAAGGGTGCATTAGAGATTACATCTGCTTTTAAATTTGTTCCCTGTCGTCATTTCATTAGGGAAATAGCTCCTGCACCCTTGCAGGACCCAACAGTCAGTCCTCTTGCAGCACCTTGTACCAGTGCAGTCCCACTGGCTGTGGAAACTGCTGCTCCCAGTCTGGCTCACAGGAGAGCAATGGCTTCAGAAGGGTAGAGCTGGGCTTCAACAACTGCAAAGTTATGCTTGAGGTGGCTTACTTTGGTACGAGATGTGATGGTGCACACAGAGCAGTGCTTTCAGAAGCACTTGTGGACACGCTGAGGACAGGGACACGAGAAAAGCCTCCAGGGCTGCCAGCTCCGTACCACTTACTGCCTCTAAATGTGATGAGGCTATGCTGCAGCCCAACACCAGAGCAACGCCAGTGCTCCCTTGGGTTGAGAAGGATTCCTCCTCCAAAAGTGAAGTCAGACTGCATTAGCATCACCCTCCTCAAGCACAGCAGCTGAGCAGCACAAGTACCTCTGAAGGCTCAAGGCTCAGTCTCACAGGTCCATGCAGGGTTAGTCCCCTGAAAATGAGAGCCCATTCGGCCCATCACATCCAGGTGAATGTCAGTTTTCCCCTCAGCAGTCAGTGTATTTTCAGCACAATGAACAGGGAGAGACTATCTGGCTGCTGCATGCACCATCTGGCACTGCTTGAGGCCTGCAGGGTCTGGTGCAGCGAACACCTTCAGGACAGCGGCTTTTCTGAGCTTCAGTTCCACAGTAATCCATAAGTTTTGGTTCAGGCCTTAAACCTTATTTTTCACAACTTAAAACTAAGTTAACAGATGAGTCAGCCCTTCCCTCCAACCTGTGCTCTTCTGTCCCCTGCAGGTTTCCACTCGCAGGGTAGGCAGGCTGATAGCCAGTGACATCATTTTAATTATTCTGATGTTCGGTTGGCATTTAACTTTTTCCTAACTCTGAAAGAGCTCTCATCTTCCTACACGCACTGCTTGAAGCACAGCAGCTTGGCAATATCAGGCTGCCATGCCCTGCTCCAATACCATCTTCACAGGAAAAAGCAGAGCTCTCCCTGACTAAGGAGAAAAGGGAGAACTACTGGTGAAAAGAGCAAGAAGCAAACTCCTGCCTGGCCCAGGACAGGAGCAGTACTTTGCATATCCACATCTCACTATGTGATGCAGCCCTATATCTCTTTTCCTATTGGGCTTGACCACACAAAGCCAAATGCTAGCATTCCTGCATACATTTTGGCATAGAGCATTTCTTAGGGACAACCATGGTGGTGGAACACTGTGGGTGAAGTTAGCACTGATACGAGCTTCTTAAAAGCTCTTACCAACTTATTTCATGAGGAAAGGTGTTCTTGGAGGCGTTCCTCCAGAGCCAGGGGAAACAGGCTGTGAAAGGAGGTCACATTGGGGCTCCCTCTGCCCTCCTTCCGCCTGCTCAGAAATGAAGACTTCGCATTTCAACTTGCACAGAGCACTTCAGGGCTGCTTTTTAAAGGTCAAGCCTTTATACAGCCCCCTCGACCCTAATCCCCAACTCTGAGCTCCAAGCGTTCTGGCAACGCAAACGTGTCGTATTATCAACAGGAAACTGCTTCAGAAGTGAGAAAGGAGTAAAATGTCACCTCTCAGAGAGGGAACAAGTTGCCCATCCCTTCCTTTTATTCAAGTCCAGATACTTTTCCCCAGCCAACCGCTGCCATCAGAGAAAGTACACAAACGTTTGCTCCCGGGCTGAGACACGCTGAGCCAACCACGGCCCCCAGCCAATCCTAACACAATATCTAGGTTTAAGAACACAAACGCTGGCAGCTCAATGAGAAGGGACCCATTTGCTGGAATTAATATTCTGCAGCATGGGAAACATCGATTGTTCTGTGTGAAATGAATTACGTGTTTTCTTGGGGGGATTTTAATGAGACTTCCCCCCTCTTTTCCTGACACTCTCAGACTCTGGGTAAAAAGAAAAAAGCCAAACAACATTCCAGCACCTCCTCATCAACCTTGCATAGTAATGGCCCAATAAGGGTAATTAGGATGTCTCTTATGTGCTGGGGAGGCTTTGCCCAGCCTGCTGTTCATTATAGTGTTGCAGCATAGCTAATTACTTCTGTTTTCTGAGGAGAGGACGCAGACCAGCTTTGCATGCAGTTGGGAAAAGGTCTACAACAGTCAAGTTTTGGTTTACCTCTGGTCCTGCTAGATCTTGCGGTGCTCTGAAGGCTGCAGGATGGGAAAAGACGCTCTGAAGGTGGTACTGAGCTGGCCACACACACACGGAGATTTGGCCCAGTGTACATCAGTGTCTGCTTATTTCCTACAATTTTTTGAGAGGCCTTCAAAGGCAGGCCTGGTGGCAGCCAGTCCTTGTTTTCCAGCTGTCTGCCTATTTTCACCTTACTACCTTCGTTTCCACAGACCTAGAGAAATTTCTTTAGCAGCAATAATCACAGCTCACACAGTAACTTCACAAGCTATCCTCTGTGCTTTGAGAAGAAAGGCTGGAAAGACTGAGAGGGTGTTAGGATAAATCAAGCTGCAAATGCTGGAGTTAGGACCTACACTGCTGGAAGTGCACTGAGAGCAGATGTGAGGCAGGTGCAGACCAGACTGAAGCAGTCAGCTCTGCTTCCATACCACTGCTCCCTCCTGCACACACATGGGTCTTGCAGATCCCTGTAGTTAACCTAGGAATCTGCCTTGAAGATGCAAACACACCCTGTAACCAAACCAACCTGCTGAAGGGGTCCCGGTACCATCCAGCCTCAGCACACACATTGAGATGGGTGTTTAACCCCTTCCAGAGCAGGATGGCACCTTACACACCCCCTAAGAGCACTCACAGCCTAGAGTCATGCAAACAAATGGGCCAGGTGTGCAGGCAGCCTCAGAGCCCCTTTTACTGTTCAACTACAAGAAGAAACCCAGAGCTTGCTCTGTCACAGCACTGCCTACATTGAAATGAATGAAATGGGATTAGTTTAAAGCCAAGCAAAAAAAGAAGATCTGAGTCATACCACAGAAGTTTCTTCAATGGCTGTCCAAAAGAAGTGTTTGACATCTCAGTCTTGGGGCTCTGATTTGACCAAAGTGAGCTGCCAAGAAGGAAGCTGACATGCTGCTGTCCTCTAGTTCCCTCAATCAAATAACTTCAAAAGCTTTACAAATCCTAGTGATCCAAACCTCAGGTGATGGCTGAAGACAGGAGAACAACGACGATCATTCTGTATTCTTGGAAAGAACAGGCTGACATGTCAGATAAAGCTTGCAGCAGCTGTTTATGTTGATTCTGTCCTTTAATACAGGACTGGAAACGAGCAAAGCAGTGGGTGATTCAAGAAAAGAGGAAGATTCCAGAAGAACTTGAGTGTGAAGCACTCAGTTGAGTGACATTAAACTGCAGTGCTGACGAGCCACAGAGCATCAGGGATTGGGCAGATAAGCTGAGATGTGATGTATTAGAGACAGGACATAACCTCCATTTCTTTAATCACCCCAAATCACTTCGTTGTACTAATTCTTTAAAGCACGCGTATTCCAGTAGATGTACAGATATCAGGATAAATCCTGTGTGCTGGGAGAGAACCCAGCAGTGAGAGCATTGCTTCAGATGAGTATGAGATCAGCTAAGCTTTAACAACATGCAGCTGACTTACAGAATTACTGGCAGACAACACGCCTCTGTAACCAGTAATAAGGCTGTGATACACTTGATCCACCATGACTGGATTTCTGAAACATTTAATCTCTTTTTTAAAGAGAAGCCATCAGTACTAATGAATTGCAATTGTGACAGCTCTGTGTAGAAGCCCGAATTTTGATTTTGGCTTCTGACTGTTCACATGGTAAACAGTCAAACAACAGTGCAGGAGCATCATGGTCCTCAGAGGAATTCTTCAATCCTTTTGCTACTGTGTTAGATGTTACCAGTGTGATGAAATCATAGAATCATAGAATGGTTCAGGTTGGAAGGGACCTTAGAGATCATCTTGTTCCAACCCCCCTGCCATAGGCAAGGACACCTCCCACTAGATCAGGTTGCCCAAAGCCCCATCCAGCCTGGCTTTGAATACTTCCAGGAAGGGAGCATCAACGACTTCCCTGGGCAACCTGTTCCAGTGTCTCACCACCCTCACAGTGAAGAATTTCTTCCTTATATCCAGTCTAAATCTACCCTCTTCCAGTTTATAACCATTACCCCTTGTCCTGTCATTATCTATCCTTGTAAAAAGCCCCTCCCCAGCTTTACTGTAGGGCCCCTTCAGGTACTGGAAGGCTGCTATCAGGTCCCCCCGCAGCCTNGAAAGGCCCTAAAGACAATGTAGGCAGTTCAAAGTCACAACCTTAGCAGCACTTTATACTTCAGAACACATTTTTCATTAAAAGTCTATAGAAACTGATTTACCTACAAGTGCTGGAGACACAGGGAGACAACAGCAGAACTAAGGGAAGAGTAGCCAGCAGGAGAAAAAAAAAAAAAAAAAAAAAACTTGGTTCTTTATAAAACAATTTGTGGGCTTGGTTCTTTAAAAAGAATCTCCAGAAATTGGATCATTCTACTTTCTCCTAGGGAGGAAAAAAAAAATATCATTGTTGTTTTTGAGTCTTTCAAACAGACTGAAAAAATAATTATTGAACTAATTAAAACTAGTGGTAACTTTTTTTTTTAAAAACAAAAATCGATTGCATTCCCCTTTCTCTAGCTACTAGCTGTCAAAAAAGCTGATTTTGGCTGTGTATAAGCCTGTTCCTCAGCCAGCACAGGTGCCTGTTCAGGCTTCCCTCCCCAAGCATGCCCTCACTGCTGCCAAAACACCCTGTGAAACAAACCCAAAACACAACCCAAGTGCAAAGCAGTGTCAGCAAGGGGATGCTGGCAACATGACCGCCTTCCAACTTACCAAGAAAGATCCTTTCAGAGCCTGAGAGCCTCCAGCCTACATGTTTCCATCTTAAATTTCCTACCTGATAGACAAACATTTTAACCAGTCAGAACAAACCTGCTGCTCAGAGCCTCTCCTGAGCTATCCCAGAAGCTGGCTGAGCACAGCAAAGACTTCATTCACATTCCTGATGTTGGAAAGGTCCCCACCCTCACACACATCTGCCTGAAAGCAGCTGCCAGGTTTCCTTGGGCTGAGCCAAGGAACCATCCCAACACCCCATGGAGGAGATCTGGCTGAGAAAGGGGCACAGGCACACACCTGGCTGCACCTCTGTTCACACAGGATTGTTCCTGGAACTAGCTTCCAGGCTCCAACACAAATGCTTTCCCAGCAAATTTTCCCCTTCCTCTGCAGATTTATTATTGATGTTACTATGGTTCCCATTTTCAGCTCAGATCTTAAAAGCAAGAAGGTGCTGTGTGCAAATTAAGGGAATTTTCCAGTTGCAAACTCACGGCACAATGGGACGACAGGCGGGCTCGTGCCTTGCTTTTATTTGTTCTGTTTGTGTGGAGAGCACAGATGAGAACTCATCCCATTGAGCTACGCAGTCATAAAGGTCAGCAGCACCAAAAGCACAGTCAATAGGCTCGTCTTAATTTAAAATCTGAATGACTTGCTCAGCTTTTCCCCCCAGTGTATGACTAATTTTTAAAAGTCAAATCCCACATTGCATTTTCTGTAAAGTCAGACTGTACAGTAAAATACCTAGGACTGAGCGAATCAATACCTTCTGAATGTATTTCCCTGCAGCTGTGTTCACACTTTTGTTTACCTCCTGAAAAATTCTGGGTGAATTTGCTTTACTTGGATAAGCCAAAGCCTGAGCTTATTCTTCCAGGTGCGTGCGTAAGAACTACTCCTGCTGTTCATGCAAAGTTGAGTCAATACAAGAGAAGGATTAAACATGTTTTATTATGAGCACAACTGTGCACACATGGGCCTCTCGCAGACTGGTGTACAGTATTTAACAAACCAGCAATGCACACTAAACTGCTGTAAATGCAGTGATTATTCAAATAGTCACAGATAGGGCATCCACACAGGGGAGGCAGATCTGAATAGCTACAGCACAATTATAACCCTGCTATTATGCTGGCTAATTCCCTAGCAGACATGCCAGACTCTCCCAGCAAACAAGGCAGCCTTTGAGCCAAAGATCCATAAGCCAATTTACATGGAAAATTAGGAGGTGTCAGAAGAAGCAGAACGAGACAGGTCTCAAGGATATTAATTCCAGCTCCTTTAGCCTTGAGCTTTCAACACATCATTAATTTTAAATCATTGATGTTAGACCTTTGTCAATGCTGTGAACACGGGGAATGCTTTGCTTATGCTGGGTGAAGATGGACCCTCTAAGGAAACAGTCTGCGTGCATGAGCTCGAGTGCTTCCAGCCCGGCCCCAGTAAGCAGACCACAGCCCAGCCCCAGCTCTGCCTGCAGGGCTTACCCCAGCCCATGTCACCAATCTGCATCACACCCCAGCTGTGTGCAGTGGGGGGAAATGATGACAAATGATGAGCTACCTCTGCAAAGAGCCATGAACTTCAGAGGTTACCCAGCACCATGCTCTCAAGCTCCCTGACCAAGGCTGTAGGCATCCCAGGCTGGGATGACATTGCCCTGGAGCACACCTCCCTCCTCCCGAGCACTGTGCCATGTTCATCACAGTTTGGTACACAGGGGTGCAGAGGACACAGCACCCCACCAATCTTGTCTACCATCTCTGAATTTATGATACATCCGCAAGCAATTTGCTCTGGGCAAACAAAGCAGCAGACAATTAATTTGTGGCTGGGTGCAGTTACATCAATACCAAAGTGGATAAGGGATGCAAACCAGTAGTGCCTGCTACGAGCAAATTAACTGTCCATTTAGGCAGAGCTACACCGTAACGAGCTGATAGCCATATCAGTGAGTCATTAGAGGAGAGAATAGAGCTCTTGATGCTGTTACAGTTTTAGCTCTGCCTTCACACAAAGGCAGAACAGAAAAGGCCATTTCTGCCAAGTGCAACAAATAGAGCTGGGGGTGCTGAGGTTTGCCCACGCTGCTTCCCACAGGGCCGGCAGGTGAGGTGCTCCCAGGCTGGCTCTGCTCCATGGAACCCGTGTGTCCCTGGTAACTCAGTAACACTGGGAACTTCTTTTCTCCTGCCCAAAACTCTCCCCCACGCTACTCCATTCCATAGCACAGGGAACCAGCCTTTCTGGGGCTACAAGTACAGACAGCAGCAATTCTCCCAGCTCTCCAATACCTGAGAAATGTGGTTGTGAGGTTCTTGCCCACCCCACAACCATTTGCCACCCTGAGTCATTCTGGGTTCTTAACTATCCCACATCTGCATGGTGCTTGGTATGACAGGGCCCAACCCTCTGGCATTTCCACTTGGCCAGAACAGGGTCAGTGGAGAACGTGCTGGGCGTGATAAACCTCTCCCTGGGATCCCAGTATTCTCCACCTTCAGAATGAACTGCCTCTGAAGGAGAGGGCAGCAGCTGACATTAAACCAGACAGCAACACCAGGCCTATGAACCTCATAACCACGTGATCTGTGGGCAGTGCTGCTTGCAGTGCCTTTACTCTCAATTCACACCCATCCTGGTTAAACCAACCCCAACCAACAGCTCCAGAAACTCATTTCTCCCATGAGTTGAAATAGTGGAGGAGAAGCAACCAGGCAGCGTTGTTGTGGATGGACAGAGGGAGATGCCTCAGCCCAGTGCAGCCATCTCAGTCTTCCAGCTGACGCCAGGACCTTGCCCAGCAGCAGCCACAGCTCTTCAGTCATTTGTAACCCTGCATGAAGGCAGCTGAGCTCTGGCCTTTCCACAGACACCCCAAACCCCCAAGTCCAGCCTGCCAAACCTGTTGCCCCTGCAGCAAGGCACTTTCTCCTCCCAGAGCTCTATTTTCAGCTGCAGCCTTCTCAAGAGATTTAAATTCATTTTAAACCACAATTAAGGCTCAACATTTCATGTTCTTTATCCTTGAAGAGCTGCAAAACCAGAATATCCTTCATATCTGAGCAGGGCCAGGTCATCTCATGCTGAAGATGGGGTGACAGCAGGGTGTTTGCACAGTGGTTTACAGGCCAGGGTTCAGTTTGCAGAGCAGCTCCACGAGGAGGAAGCTGGACCTCTTTCAGCAGGAACAAAGACACTGTGGAGGGACAGCTCTGACTTTGTGTGGGCTGAGATTTGGAACTTAGTCCAGCACTCTCACCTGGCTCTAACACCGGGACACTTCCCTGCAGTCAGAGGACCAGTGACTCAGCTGTGAATCACAGCACAGCCTCTTTATCTCACCCAGGGCACACAGCAATTGTTGCATATGAACAATTAAAGTGATGCATTATCATGCTAAACAGCCCGCTTGCACCCTGAGAGCCAAGTCAGGCTGCCCAACAACTCCTCCATTCACTGTCTGGGTTGCGGGGACAGAGGTATTTTTAGTATAGCCAGTGTTTTTAAATAAGAAATGGAAAAGACACTTTTCAGGCTGATTTACTGCCTGCGTGGTTGCCATGCCACCTCCACCTGAGGTGAGGCTGCAAAGCCTGCAGGTGAATCACACACAGCAGCCACAGTCTGGGTGAGCTTCAGCCTCCAAGCAGCACACAGCTCCAGAGATCCCCTTACAGACGAGGTCAGCCCAGGTCTGTGTGCTGCGTCCTCCTGAAAGCACCCTGCTCCTGGCTGTGAGATGGACGACAGCTGTTCCCAACAGCTCAGTTCTCAGCTCAAGGCAGAGACCAATGCTTTTACCTATGGAGAACTAGGGGTGGAAGAGATCTGGGATGAGGGAAAAGCAAGGCTGAGTTTCCCAACAGCACTGTAGGAAAGAACACTCAAAAACCCTATTCACCTTTTCAGGGATCCTGGTGACTCCATCCCTGTGCAGTGTAGAGCCTCAGGCATAAGCACACTGCCAGGCAGCAGCACAGGATGGGTCTCCAGAGCCACCTGCTCTGGCACCACAGCAGACAAACCTTCCCTGAGCTGGTAGGTGAACTGTCCATTTTTCCAAGCACACCAGGGGAAAAAGGCAATGGCAGAGATGCAGCAAAGGACTGCCAGTGCTGAGTAGGAGTCTGTGTTATCCTATAGGGTCAGCTATTCCCTACATGAGGACTGGCAGCATTACTTCACCTGGACGAGCTGTTTCACCCTGTCCTGCCCAACTCAAAACCAAAGCAAAGACTCAGTCTCACTTTACACGAATCAAGTCCCTACATTGCCCCCCAGAAAGTGACATTAATGTTGTCAGTTATACACTAAATTTCTGCTTTGAAGGTTGTTCAAGCACTTCTGTGAGCACACGACATTTGAAATTAAGTATGCTTTAGCTTTGTTCATTAAGTGCAAGATACGTGGTTTCCACATTTTTATTTCTAAATACGTTAATGATAGATAAGCAGTTTCCAGAGCTCCTTACTCCCGCAAGCACTCATGGCAGTACCCATAGCTGCTGAGTGTTCAGGCTAGAAAGGTACCTTGCCTTGGACAGGGACAAGGCATTCAAGGATCAGCTGAGCTTTAAACAGGGACACTTCAGAAGGCAGACACTTCTTGAGTACCTCCAACACTTGACAATCAGCATCTCTGCAAACTGGGAAACTTGTGTTTCAAGGACCACTTCATGAACTACAGTAGCTAAGGAGCTTGTTCACATCCATCCTGGGAACGCTGATTCCAGCCAAGAGATTCTGCTGTGCCCTTGCGAGGTAACAGGATCGGCCTCCACTCAGCCACATGCAGCATAAAGCAGGTTCCCAAAACCTCCTCCCCTCCCCGTGATCGCACAGCCCCACATCCCATCACAGCCCCAGAGCACAAGCTGCAAGGAATGGCAGTGGGAGACATGCTGCATGGCAGGAGCCACACTGCAGCTTTGGAGTCAGTGAATCTCTTTGCTTTAATCATGCTTGCTGAGGCCTGAGCAGCACAGAGGTTCATCATTAAAGCTGATCCATCTGTCCTGGAAATTTTACCTGATCCCCTCTGCGAGGGCAGAGGGCAATACGGAAGCAGAAGCGATGCATTCCCCTATTGTCCTTGCTCAGCACTAAGGCTCTGATTCCATTACAGGCTACTTCTCATCTGCACACAGGCAAATCCCAAAGAGAACAAATGACTTTAATGGACTAGCTTTTATTTCCAAAAGATGAGAAGAATTCCTGTTTGTTCTCGGGACTGCAATTTTCTCCCCATGCTGCAGAGGATATGAACAAACGAGCATGGAATGAAAGGGATTCATGAATGAATGATTGGGACCTGGGCTCCCAGCTGCAGGAGAAAGAGGGCAAAGCCAGCCACAAAGCAAAGGACTGAGAGTGAGATAACCCCCATGGCTGGTGTTTAGCATTACAGACACCCAGAGCTCCTGGGACCCCTGTTGAAATGGAGATGAACCTAACAAGCATCTCTGAAACGGTTCATTTAGAGGGAAACCAAGCAAAGAGAAAGGTAGGACAAGTTCCAGATTCAGACCAACCAGATATTGCATGAAGGGCTGCTTTTGCAGAAGCACTGAACTTCAGACTGCTGACACCACTCAGTTCCCAGAAATTTCTGACCTTCTTAAGAAATGGACTCACATTATGTGGGTTTCTTCCAAAAGCCTTAAAAGCAGCAGAGAACCAAAAAGGCATTTGGTATTTGCTGAGATATTTATACCACGTGTTGCTCTTTTAAGGCTAATTGACTCTGACCTAGCTGATCAGGGAGATGCTGCCCTGCAGATGCTGCACAAATTAATCACATCTTTCCCTTATTGTCAAACTATTTCAAGTCAGATCCAGCCTGCAGATGCTGCACAAATTAATCACATCTTTCCCTTATTGTCAAACTATTTCTAGTCAGGTCCAGCATCAGAGGATTAGAGGCAAGATTTGGGATTAGGACTAATTTTCAGCCTGGTGAGCTGGTCCACGGTGCCAACTGCTGTGAAGCAGCAGGAACACAAACAAGAGGACAGGGAAAGCACAGAACAACCTTTTGGCTCATTTTACCAAGACTGTACTGACCACAGAACAGTGCTTCCAGTCCTACAAGCACTTCTGATAAGAGGAAATACAGAAGACTCAGCAGGTCATTGGCAGTTGCCAACATCAAGATTAAAATGCTTAGCTCCATCCAAATCCATCTTCAGAAGTAATGCACAAAGCCAATGCAGGATTTTCAGTGACCCACAGGTTACGATGGAAGCTGCTGAAATCCCTCGCAGGCAGCGCTGGGATGGCAGATTTGAGAGCTGGAACACTGGTCAGGAGAGCCCAGGCCTTGCTGGCTTAGCACAAACCAATGTGAATTGATCTCAAGTGGATTAACCTCCAGTGAACAGCAAGCTTGCAGCAGATGATTGCTTGCTGGGTGGCACAAGCCTGGATTTCAACAGCATCAGATTCCACCATGGACAGCCCAGCCCTGCAAAGCTATTCCCTTCCAGCATCCTTTTGGACACGACAAATCTCAACAAGTTGCTGATTCCAGACCTGGGGTGGAATCTGCACCTCCTGATCACACAAGCAAAGGACTCCTCAGTCAAGTCCCATTCCTAGCCAGGGGACAAGGCAGTTTTTTCTGTGAACAGCGTCACCCAATGCACTCCTACAGGTGCTGTCCTATGCAGCACCTTTCTAACAGAGCAGCCAGGGACAAAGAGAGCATCTGTTCTCAGTGGGTTTCATACAGCCCATGCAGAAACTTTTATTTGCCCTCTTTGGGCTGGCTGCAGCCTCACTGCTTAGCAGCAATAAACACTTATCAGGGCTTGAGTTAAAAGCAGCAACTGAATCAGGCTGCAGCCTGCACCAGGGCCAGGCCCTTGCTCAGAGCAGAATGCTGGTCACCAGGAGATGCAGACCTTTCTCTAAATCAGTCCCCTACTCTGCCACTGGCTGCCCACAGGTTGCTCAGCAACACAAGAGCCAATACCACCAATTTACGTGAAGTGAGGAGTCCAAGAGAAGATGCTCTTATCCAATGCGTGCAAATCACATTTGTGCTCAGCCACAGCAAGTGGTGAGGAAATACAGACAGCCCAGGTTAATATTTGTGACTCCTGATTACCTACACCATCAGGAAATCAGTACTGCAGTCAGAGTGAGCTCAGGGTAACTATTCCTCCGGGGAGAGCAGAAGGCTTCACGTGAGCAGTCACATAGCCAAGGGCTGCGATGACTCCTGCCAGCCCCAGAGAGCCCCGGTAGCCAGGCCTGGGAGAGCTAAAGGAAGCCAGAAAAAGTTTTATTCTTCACTAGGAAAGAAAAGTTTCATGAAGAATGAGAAGATGACAAAAGCTGCTTTGCTCTTGCTGAGGCTCTAGGGAAATGGGGCCAGTTATGAAACCTGCCTGGGATTTAGCAGACAGCTGCTGGGAAACCCATTAATTTGAATGGAGAAAGAGAAATTAGGCTGGAGAATCATTAGTGACATGAAAGAGGAGCTTTCCCTGCTCTACACACCAAGAGAATGTGAGCATCTGCAGCACTTGTACTCCTTACTGACACCTCAGTGCACAGCTGGAGCCATGGGCCCATCACCCTGGGGGCTGCAGTGACTGCCAGGGGCTCAGGCCCCGCTCTCCATCCTGCTCAGGGCAGCTCCAGCCTCATCCTGCAGCAGCAGAGCCTTTGGTGCCTTCCATTTGTGACTCAGTCCAAGCTCCCCTGTTCTTTAGCACTACATGCAGAGGAGAGAGATGTTTTTTCAGTTGTATGTAAATTGTGACGTAGGATCAGGATGACTGGTCACCCATCTCAATTATGCACGTGAGGACTAATGAAGACACCAAGTCTTCCATCCACAGCAGAAGCAAGAGGTTTCATTAAGAATAAGGCAAACCATTCCCCAAGCAAGAGAGCAGCTACCAGAGGAAATCATTCAAAGTTGCCTTCTATTACATACAACTTAATTAAACAAGGACTCTTCCTGAAAGGCATGATCAGATTTCTGGAGCCATGCAGAGAGCTGAGAGGAGAAACGAGCTGCCTGCAGCCCCACGGGCTGTGTTTGCAGGTCAGAGACAGCCACTCCATTTCCTTACAAATGGGACACAAGAGCTTAGGACCCAACCTTCCCCGAAGGCTTCCCATCACTGAACAGTGCTGGAGCCCAACGCCACATCGCTGCACCTGCACCCCTACCTTCAGGGCTCGGACCTGGAGCCCCTCCAGCATTAGGGCAAGGAGGGGGAGAGCAGAATTTTAGGAGGATGTTTACCTGGCTCATGGCATCCTCCCTCAGACTTGCTGTCTCCTTGATTATGCAGCAAGAGTTCTGCTCGACCCATGCACCTATCATCTCAATTTCATAAGAGATGACGGTAACTTGTTTGATCAGGTGTTCTCCCCCAGTGCTCTCTCTCTCTCTACTCCACCAGATAAGCCCGCTGGCAGCTCGTCCACCTGCAGATATGTCATTTAAATGGAATTATGCCAGCACTGGGGTTTCATGCTGTTCCTGCTCTGTAACCATGGTTCAGAAATGGATGCAAACTGATTTGATATTAAATTCTGACTTTCCTCAGATCTGTCGGTACAGCTCCCCTGGCTTCAGCGCAACTGAAAGCAGGATCTAGCACAGAGCACTCCAGCATTATTAGCAGTGCTTGAATAATCTGAATAAAATGCCCTTTTAATGCCAACAGCAGTGATAAGAGTACAAGAATGAAGCCAGCAGAAGTAATTTTTCTGCTCACGTATGAGTGCAGGCTGCCTTCCACCCACCACATCAGTGAGCTCAGTGCTAGGCCTGCCCCAGCTCAGCAAACCAGTACCAGACACCAGGTCTGGGGCAGGACCAGCAACACACACGGCACAGCCCGCAGGGAGAGGACAGCCAGATGTCCCAGCACGACCAGGAGCCCCACAGCCTCACAGTGCCAACAAGGAGCCCATTCCCCACACCCTGGGGCAGGAAATGCCTCTTTCTCATCTGAGCACTCTAACCAGTACCACCTTGCCAGCCAGACAAGGCACCAGGTTCAGTTAAGGTGTGAAGCAAGCCTGGCCAATTCACACCATCCCATCAAGAGACAAAATTTCCCCTTTTGAGCGGAAGTCATTAGCAGACTGCACAGTATTTCTAGCTTGTATCACTTTGATTATACCCATCAGACAGAGGCTTTCATTGTGCTTTTTTTTTTCTCCCTTTAAGATTAAAGTACTTCTTGCTATTTAGGAAAGTACTTACAGTGTAGTTAAGTCACTCAGTCCTTCATTTGATAAGGACTATGCAGACCAAGTTCTCACATTCCTTCCTCACAAGGCATTTCCTTCCTCATGCCTTCCAAGTTCTCAGTACCCTTTTAAAAGCCTCCATTCTAAAGCTGCATGGGTGATGTGTGCATCTCTGGCCTTGCTCCTGCTCGAAGTGGGAAGTGATCAGTGCCTGCCCTTGCTCCCAGCCATTCAGCCCACTGCCACCTCCTTGCAAACACCCACATCTCACCTATTTGATGGAAGTGCTGCACACAGTAGTATCAGCTCACTGCAGGCATCCTGCTACAGCACTGCACAGCAAGAACAGCAGGGTTCCTATATCCAGCATTACCTTTGGATGTGTAGGCATAATGAGAGGGCTTTAACCTCACCTGTTTCCACACCAGACCCAGCTGCATGCAGGGATTCTTGCTGACCCACATCACACAGAGCTTCCAACAGAACTCGCTCCCTTGTAATGCTGGCCCCTGCACACAGGGCAGGCAGCAGGCTAGCAGGTATGTCAGAGTCAGCTCAGGGAGAGGCATAGCAGTAGCTCCTCTGTGCATTAGGATAAAGTTACACTTGGCTCAGGTTGATGCTACAGAGCCATTTCTGCTGTAACAGCTTTGTGCTGAAATCTACCCATCCCTACAGCTACTGACAGCTCTCAGCAAGTTTGAACTCCTGAGAGAAGAAAAATGAGGCTTTTAGGATGAAGAAACATTTCCATTCACTCCAGCAGCACTGCTCTCATTCCCAAGACACAGAGTACTACGCACAAGGATTACAGCCCATCTTTCCCCACCCAAAGCTCAGCCCAAGCATGCCTTTTAGCTTTTAAAGCCTCATAGGTGGACATGGAAAGATTCATAGTGCCAGTAGTCAGTGCTCTGAACTAAACTAAATAAAAGGTGTTAATTCAGTTGCACGCTGCTGTGAACTTCTCTGAAGCTATATTGCAGGCAGAGCACGTCCCAGTTGTCTGGGGGTTAGCAGAGGGGCACAGCCTTCGTGCTAACAAGAAATGTGCTGCTGTGTGTCAGGCAGCACAGGGAGCAGCTGGGTTGAAACAAGGCCACACAGGGCTCATTCCCAAATCTGCTGCTCCCCAATGCAGATGATACACACTGAATTCTTCACTGATTAAAGACAAATAGACAGATAGCCTTTTCTTTTGTAAGGCATCATGTGGCTACACCTTTCACACTACAGTCTCAGCTCTGCTGTTTGAGGAAAGCTGAAGCACCTCACGAGGTTTCCTGGGTTGCAATAACCACTGGGGGAACAAGCGCTGCACTTGCAGCTCCAGATCAGAGGCACCTGCCAACTCAGTTGGGAAACAGCCTAAGTCAAGGTCAGACCTGTGCAAGGGTGGCAGCACAGCCCATCCCATCTCATGTTCATCCCATCTGATACTAAGCCTGGGGTGCCCAGAACAGGTAAGGAAGAACCTAACACTTCAAACACTGATCAGTCAGAGATCTCCCAGTTCCTTGCCTTAAACAATATTTCCTCCTCCCCAGTCCCTGGCACAAGCCAAAGACCCAGACTGCCTCTTGTCTCTGGCTCAAAGGCAGGTCCTTACCAGGCAACTTCCTTCCCAGGGAAGGCATTTCAAAGCAGCAGGTGAGCACAAACACTTTGCAGAGAAGTTATGAAGCCTGAGCATGAAACATAATCCATAGCCTTGAACTCCAAACAGCAAGGCTCCTTTACCTCAAGGCAGGCAGCCCAAGGCAAGAGTGCCAATCTGCTCAAGCAACCTGCAGGATGCCAAGGCAAACTGGGAGAGCGAGAAGAGCTTTGACCATTCTCTCCAGGCAGAATTCATACAACATTTCTCTCAGCCTAGTGCAGTGCATCATTGAGGTAAGAGACTCTGGATTTGGTCCATGGTTTCTTGGCTTTTCACATGTAATTAAGAACATGTAGTAAATGATTTCAGACATGCTTAGAGAGCTAGCAGTCAGCAGCTCTAGAAATTCATATAGTGGTGGCTGAAAACCTAGATTCAGGGCATTACTTGGGGCCTTAACTAGCTCACTGTGTAGTGAGACTATTAGCAGTTCTACTGTCACAGACCAGAGCCCCCACAACTGTGCTGTAGCCTACAGATGGTCACAGCAAGGCAATTTCTACAACAAATTTATCAGAAAGGAGAAAGTGAAATTTAAGTTCCTCCATTCCTCAGCCATCAGAAGGCAGCAGCAGAAGCCAATGAACCACAGCACACACGAGTTATGCAGAAGCATTAACCACTTAATCCCCGAAGTTCACTTCTTAAGTCATTTTTTCTTAAAAACCTTGTCCCTTCAACTCCCCAGTCCAGTCCCTTAGCCAAGACACCTGCCTCAGAAATTCCCTTTTTGTCCAGAAGTCTTCCCAGCACCCTGCCCAAGCTCCCAGCTGTAACATGCTACAGTAACCACTGGAGACATCCCAAGCACCCTGCAGCAGCCAGGAGTTGGGCAATGGCTCCCAAGCAGACTGGTCCCACACCTCTCAGGCAAGCTGCAACACCTGACCTTATTAGCTTCTTTTCGCATGAAACCGAGCGCTTTAGTGGGTATTTAAGGTCTGCCAAATCCAGTTGGATTGCCAAAGCCTCCCTTTTTTATATTCTTAAGTAGTTCAGGTTGTCAATATAACACTCTAAACACAAAGATGTGAGATATTGGTTACTAAAGTATAATTAAGTGAAATAATTACCTGTATGATGAACAACTGCTAACCTGTGACAACAGGGCTGCTGAACAGCGATGATACGAACACAGCTCAGAGTTGAGCAATTGTGATAACACCATCTATATTGCAACACACACAAGAATTTACACACTTGTCAACATGATGGAGTTTGAAGCATCCTTGTCTGTCCCAAATCACACAGACCACCTACACACAAAACCACTTGGTATCAGGACATGCTCTGAGGGATGCAACAAAGTCAAAGTGGACAGGCCACACGATCCATCTCAGATACAGTTTTCCAAGCATTACTATTTGTTGGTGAATAGCTAAGTCCCAGCCATAAACAGCTGAGGTGCAGCTGGTTTCTGTAAGTTACTCCAACGCTTCCAAACACCATGCCAGGAGCTGCAGGATGTGTTAAACTCTGGGATTAATGCAGGTAGCTGCACCTGGCAGAGCAACTTAGCTGGAGCACACAGCATGCAATTCCTACCTGGCTGTGCCTTGCACACTCAGTGAAACTACAAAAACAAGTTCAAGTCCATACTTTCTTCCATTTTCTCAAAAAAACAGCAACAACAACTGCCAAAGAACAAAAAACAAACCAACAAAAACCAAAATAACCAAAAACAAAATAAGAAAATCCACTATTTGTCTATTTACACCAAGCTCATCCAAGAGTTAACCACAAGGAACTTGAGAATACATGGAATATGCAAACACCAAACGGACACAGCAAATAAAAAATAAAAAGGATGAAAAGAGCTCAGAAAGGCTCAAAAGGATGGGAAAAGCTCAAAGCCCTCTCCTTGCACTGCAGTTCTGCTCTCCCCAGAATCCTGGGGTCAGCAGCAGATGGGAGAGCTGGGAACAAGCTGCCCTACCCAGAAGGCTCAGCCATCCTATGTTTTCCAGTTGTTTGTTCTGTTTTGTTTCCTTCTCTGACAGCCTCTTTAAGCTCCAGCATTTCAACTTCAACCCCAAGAAGAACAAAAGAAGCAGGCAACGCCTGCACAGCCTACCTGCTCTGAGAACCCACGCTCTGTGCTGATGAATTTGGTGTTGCATCTCTCCAAGCAAATCAAGCACATCTCCCTCAGGGTAAGGGCAGTCTGATGGGAGAGCAAAGAGTAGTTCTGGCTTCTGCCATCAGCCTCATTTGTAGATCCTCCATGGCCACATGTACTGTCCTGGTGATAAAGATCAGGTCCTGCTCTGCTCCCTGGTGCCATGCAGCCATACTCTTCCACCCTGCCAGGATCCAGACTCACAGTCCTGCACTCCGCTGCCTGAGCAGCCCTTCAGCTGTTAATTTAGCTCAAATAAGAACACTTTACATTTGTCCATCTTCTCATAACATTATCACAAAGAACAACTGCAGAGAGCCCAGGGCATTCCCCATCAGCAGCTTTTTAGGTTTCCTGCCATGCACAGCTACTCCGTAAGAGTCAACTGGGACCTACTCAGAGCAAGGAAGAAAACCCCCCAAAACTTAAAGAAACAAAAAACTCTACACCACAAACGCTACAGGCATAGCTTCAAGGCAGCTGTGCAGAAAATTGACATTAAAAAATCCTGCTTACACATACAAAAAAAAAAAGTCTTAAAAAAAAAAAAAAAGCTACTAAGCTCCCATCTCACCCTGTATTTGTANCTACACCACAAACGCTACAGGCATAGCTTCAAGGCAGCTGTGCAGAAAATTGACATTAAAAAATCCTGCTTACACATACAAAAAAAAAAAGTCTTAAAAAAACAAACAAACAAACTACTAAGCTCTCATCTCACCCTCTATTTGTAGTGAGGAGAAAGTACAGCCCCACTGTGGCCACCCTCACCCAGCTGATGAGACTCAGTCAATTAGGGCTGATTAAAAGGCTTCAGCTGGGAGAAGATGAGTCCTACCACGGACAAGGTGCTGCTGGTGCCTGTGTGAGGAACTGGACCCTTCCATGACAGCTAAAATCCCAGTATTGAAAAGAAATGTAAACCGAGATTAGTCTTGACATTTCTGGGTCTTGTAATCACAGTGGGTGACAAAAGCAAATTCTGGATCAGAGCCTTTTTCCAGAGCAATTTAAATCTCTCTGTTTTAAGGAAAGACTGATTTAAACAAAGGGGTGACAGCCCCTAAGGTAAAAGCAGCATTACATGTTGTCCTTGGGTTATGCAAAAATCAGCCAGTGTTTGCAAAAATCACACTCTTTTCCAAAATGCAAATTTTTTGTCAAGTGAGGAGAAAAAGTGCAACTGCTGCACATCCTGCTGCCCCGTGAGCCACCCAACATCGTTGTCCCCCACGGCGTGCCCCTGCAGGAAGCAATGCCAGCCCGCGCTGCCTGAGCCCCTGGCAGGGCTGGGGGTCAGTTCACAAGGAGGAAATCATCAGGCAGGAAGCGAAAATTAAACCATTCAGTGGAAAACAGAGGGGAATGGTTTTTGCATTCATTTGCCTACGTTGGCGTTTTGTCAACAGGCTATTACTGGGAAACGGCAGTGGGACTCTGGTGGGGAAAACGCTGCGTTTTTTCTATTTGAGGACAAACTGAGTCCTGTGAGCTATCCCACAGCAACAAGAGACGAACTTGAGGTGAAATTTGAACTTTTGGTGCGTTTCCCTGTCAGGTCAGCTCCTGCCTCCCTAGGCAGCAAATCCAGCCTTGTCAGCAGCGAGGCGAGCCCGCGGCACGCTGAGGTTTCTCGTTTTCCATCGCAGCCGGACCGCGGCACGCTCAGCACAGCCCTGTGTGATGGCACCGTGCCGCTGGAGGCCCAACCAGAAGAAATAGTGACACCTGCTGAGGAGAGAAACCGCCTTCCCCAGCACCGTGGCTGCTTTTCCAGGTGCTGCAGTGCAGAACGTGCCTGGCCCAGCCTTACTGTAAAGCAGGGTGGTGAAAGAGCTCAGCAAATCCATTGGCAGATTTGAAACGAATCCATGCGTGGGAGGACTGTGATTACAGCAGCTCGGCCACCGTTTTTCTGCTTTTCCCAAAATTGGCTGATTTTTTCCCTCAGGATGAGTGGTGACACAAGCACTGTGAAGGAGCGGGGTTTGGTGCTCTCCAGTGCCAGCACCCCTCTGCAGATTGCCACAAACCCCTGGAAAAAAACATCAATGGTGAAATCCTGAGGTTGAATCTGTGCTCTTGTGAACTAGGCAGCGAGCTGTGGGCTGTGTCAGGGCTGTGGGCACCAACACCTTTGAGTCCAGCCATGCTACCAACCCCAACAGCCTGGGTTGAGAGCCACGGTTCCTCTACCCAGAACCGAGTCTTTTGAGGGTAACACCCCTCCTATCTTCCAGAAGAAGCCCTGTGAGGATGCACAGCCCCAGCACAGCTGCTGTGTGCTGAGGAGACAGCCCCGGGCTCTCCTCAGGGCTGCTCCCTGCCAGATGCGGGTGGTTCTGGGCTGTTCTGGAGAGTTCTAGAAGGTTCTGGAGGGTTCTGGGCATTTCTGGGTGGTTCTGGAGGGTTCCAGCAGGTTCTGGAGGATTCCAGGCAGCTGTGGAATGTTCCAGGTGATTGCACAGCACCTGTGAGGAGCTCAGGCCGGAGGCTGAGCCTGAGGAAATGGGGCCGTTTTGTCTTTCTCACTATCCAAGCATATTTTAATTGGCACGAAATTCAGTTAATTTTCCACAAGTCGAGACAGCTTTGCCCACGATGGTCACTAGTTAACGATCTCCTTATCTTTAACCCGACCCATTAGCTTTTTCACTCGTTTTTCTGCCGATTTGCCTCACAGCTCCTGCACTCACAGCGCGGGTGCACGGCCCCAGAGCTCGCCCCTCACCCCTGCCTCTGGCCGCCCTCCGAGCCGCCAGGGGGCGCGCTAAGTTCTCACAGTGCCCCACCGGCGCTAGGGCCCCGCGGCGGGCGGAAGCGGCTCCTCGCTGCGCGCGCCCATGGAGCCCGGCGGCTCGCGCCACCTGAGGTACCGCGCGGCGAGGGCGGGAAGGCCTTAAAGGGGCAGCGCCGGCGGTGTGAGGGGGCCGGCAACATGGGGGGGCTGTGCCCGGGCTGGTGCTGCGGCCCGCTGACCGCCTCCCTTCTTTCGCCCCGCAGGCGGAACAAGGCCCCTCGGCGCTCCCGCGGCCAGAAGGACTCGGTGCCCGACGGCTCTGCCGAGCAGGCCGAGCGGCTGCGGCTGTGTGAGGAGGAGCAGTGGCGGCTGCTGGGCGAGGAGCGCGAGGGGCGGCTGTAAGTGCCCGGCTGTGAGCGCTTTGCAGCCCTGCGGTAACCGTTTCTCAGTGCACACCGAGTGGTGAAGCCCTTCACGCACAGCTGGTCGGGGGTGGCTGCTGCAGGCCGGCAGCTCGGGCTGTGCCTCCCTAAAGCAGCGCCTGGGGCAGCAGTGGGAGCGGGGGAGGTTCGAGTTCATTTCGTGTAACAGCCCCTGGGGCGGGGAAATTGGGGTGCTGAGGGTGTAGAGTGAACCCCTGGCAGTCCCAGAGGTCTTAATCTTATGGTCCCTTGAGCCAACTGCTAAAATGCATCCTTTGGTTCTTGGGAAGTTACCCTCCCCTTCTCTCAGCTGCTCGGTTCTCCTGTGAGGCTTTGCTCGTGGGTGAGCACAGTGCCTGGAGTATCAGGGATCAGCCTGAGCCGTGTGTCTCCGGCAGGGTGCTGCGGTACAGCTGGGTGCAGATGGAGCTGCCCTTATCTGGTTGGTGACAATAAGATCCTTGCCTGGTGCTGCTGGACCCAGAGGGTGACATCTTTCTCAGGCTTTACCCCATAAAAGTGCCACCTGAAAACTCATTGCTGTTTGAGGCCTTCCTGAGCTTGTTGCATTGCTAGAACAGGAGTTGGTTGTGCTTGATTGTTGAGCGTGCTGGTAATAAAAAACCTCATCTTTAACCTTCTCAGGGGGAATCTGGTGAAAGCTGTGTGGAAGCCAGAACAGGGCATTGTGGAGCTGCAGTCCCCCGCGGTGAGTGCTGCAGAGTGTGCTCAATACCATCACCTCCTGCTGCCAACTGCAAGCTCCTTGTTTTGCTTCTTGAAAGGGGAGCGAGCCTGCTTGTCAGCAGGGAACAGCCAGAGCCCATCATGGATTTCTGCTTCTGTTCCAGGGGAAGTTTTGGCACACCATGGGGTTCTCGGAGCATGGCAAACAGTGCCTGCTGCCTGAGGAGGCCCTGTACCTGCTGGAGTGTGTAAGTATGCTGCCTGCACGTGGGGGGGGTACATTGAGCCCCTCCTAAAGGGCTGAAGGAGCTGCAGAGCTGGACATTCACTCCCCTTTCAACTCTGAAATCAGTTAACATGTGTTGGTTGCTGCTGCAGTTTGGGCAGTTCTCAACGTATTGTCTCTTCTAGCACGTTTGTTGATGGAGGTGTTGGTCTGCAGGCCATGGGCTCATGTGTTGTACTCTGCAGCAGTCTCTGCTGTTGGTAGTGTATGTCAGCTGGGTCAGTAGCCAGCTCATCTGGCTGATATTGTCTTTAAACCACTCCTGCATCAAATATGATGACTAGGAAAGTGTTTGGGTGATCTCAATTACTGTTAGTAAAGCAGGAATAACTCAGGTTTTTATCAGAACAAAGTATAAGGAGCGTGCTTACAAAGCTTTCTGAGATCTGTCTGCTTTCTTTCTCTGACGGTGGTGAAGCATGGACACTGATGTATCAGTTATTTTACTGAAATCTATATATACAGTCTTAATCTTCCACAGTCCAGGAAAACTCTCAGTTCTGGGAGTTTTTGGAAACCAGATCAAACCATTATCTTCTGTGCTTCACAGGAGTTAATTAGGATAAAAGAGTTGACACTGAGTAATCCTTTTCCTCAGAACTGGCATACTGTTAATTAGGACATCTGAGACTAGTCAGTACCTTCTCTGTCATAAGTTGACTTCCTCCCTTACTTGCTCTGTCTTTGCAATGACAGGGTTCACAAATTCATTAGTGCATTTTTTTCCTGTGCTTCTTTAAGCAGCTAAGGGGAATTACTGAAGCTATCCAGCTTGTCAGGGCACATACCCCATAGAAAGGTGCCTGTGTTCATGAAATACACAGGGCTTTCTCACTTATTTTAGTTACGTGGACATTTGTGGCAATGCAGATCATCTGTTCAGACACAGTTTAGATGGACATCCTTTAGATGTCCAGCAGAACAAATGCTGCTGTTGCAGCTGCTGTCTGTGTCAAGAAAGCCTTCATGAAGTAAACAGTCCAGCCTTGTGTCAGGGCTGGCTGTGTGCAGTGTCTGTCAAACAAAATCATATACTCATCCAGCACTGTGTAGTCCTTTGCATTGTTTTAGGATGAAGAATTTCCCACATTCTTATTCTGGACTCTTCCATCCTTCCTTATCCTTGTAGTAAGGAAATCTCCCCTGTGAAGTTTGTTGGTATGGAGTAGGTTATGTAGCAGTCAGTGCTCTGTGCACTACACTTGAACAGAGATCTTTGAGGTTGCTACTTGGCATCTCTCCTCATTGCACAGGAAAAAAAAATTAAATGTAGCATACAGGGGTTGTTTCTTAACAGGCAGCTGTTACTAGTGGCATAAGTGCACCAATCTGAAGGGGAGCTTTTTTCCCTTAGCAAAAAACTTAATCAGATTACAGGCATCTAATGATATCCATTAAATCCTAATTGCAATGGCAGAGCTTTTTTCCTTTGAGCAATTTGACAAGCAGTAGATCATAAACAAATTGACAACAAAAAGTTGTTTAGTCAGTTGCTAAGCACAGAATCCATCCCCAGAAGCTGGAAAGACCAGTTAGATGCCTTCAGCCTATGCTGAGAGGTGTGGTTCCTAGTGCTTTACTCCTAGGATCACTGAGGCTGCAGTAAATGTTTCTGAGGAGCCAACAATCAATAGTATCTGAGGATGCCATCAGTTCCCCTGCTTCAGATCTCTCCATGTTGCTTCTCCTAAATATTTTGTAGTTGTGCTGTGTTGTGAATCACTGAGATTGTCAAAGTTAACGATCTCCCAGAACAGTGGTATTTTACCAGTTGAGCAGATGCAGTGGTACCACTGAAGGGACAGTGCTGGGTCAGGAGCTGTCTGGGTGGCAACTTCTTACCTGGCTGCTAAAACCATGGCATTGGGGAGGGACTGTATGTAGGTAATCCAGGAGGCACATGGGGAAGCAGACAGGGTGCTAGGACCAGCAGTGACAAGAGATTGTTGTGACCTTGCACAGATTTGTTCCCTATGATTCTTTAAACATCAGTCTTTTTCCATACAGGGCTCTGTTCAGCTCTTTTACAAGGATCTGCCCTTGTCAGTCAAGGAAGCCTATGAGATCCTGCTGTCCAAGGAGGAGATGAACCTGCTACATTACCAGGTGTGTTGGGAGCTCCAGCAGGGAGGATGAAAGCAGGGAGCCCAGCCTTTGCTGCCAGACTTTTTCCAGGGACAGGGTAGAGAGGGAGGGAAGCGGAGTCATTCTGAGCCATGTTTCACTTCCCCTCAGCCCCCACTCATCTTCCTCCAGATGATCAGTTCCTATTTCCCTACCTTTGCTGTGGGCCTTAGGGGCTTTTTCCTCTGCCCATGTCACACAGTGTTTATCTAGTTGCAGCAGAACTGAAGTAAATTGTTTGGTGTTGGGGCAGACATCTAACCTTCTTGCTTTCCTTTGCTCCAAGGTGTTCAGCCACTTGAAGCAACTTGGTTATATTGTACTGAGATTCAACCCCAGGTAATCAGCTTCTGCTTTCCACACTGCTTTCTCCTCTCTGAGGACCTTGAGCAGCCCTGTGCCCACTCCATGGCTCTCATGGAACAGCAGAGAAAAGGACTTTGACCCTGCATTCCATGTCTTGGGAGGATTAAAGGCTAAAAGTGGCACTCTACCCTTTCTTCCTCCTCACTCTTGAGGAGGTGATTGGGAACATGAAATGGGGTGTGAATTGAGGACCGTCCTGATCCTTGTGGATTTCTTGTGCCTGGAAGAAGAGGTTTTTTGCTGCTGTATTCTGAGGACTGAGCAGAAGACTAGTTTCAGTACCAAGCTGTGTTCTCAGTCTCTGTGTTGGTGTCTCCTTACAGCACTGTCTTGTCTCCCTACGAGAGGCAACTAAACCTGGAAAGTCATTGCAAGAGCTCTGGGAAGCACCATCGTAAAAGGAGGAGAAGTTCCAGCCCTGGGTAAGGATGTGGCCCAAACCTTCATGCCATGGTCTCCCAGGCCCTGCTGGTATAGGAACAGCTATTTTGCTACAGCATCCTCTGCCCTTCAGGCTATGGGTGACATTCCCAAGCACTGCAGTGCTCTTCTTGAAGCCTTTGCAGTGTTCTCTTCTGTCATGTCTGTACTTCATGCAGGGCTAATGGGAAGCCACTAAGTTTCCCAACTGCAGTGACGGATGTCAAAATGGAATGGGAGAGAGGTCAGAGAAGAAATGTGGCAGATGTCTTCTCTCCCTCTTTTTTAGAGATACAACAGTGCCTGTTCTGCACTTTTTCCACCCACTTGATGCAGCTTACTTGCCAGGACCGTGCAGCAAAGAGCGTAGTTGGGTGCTGCTCCTTGTCCATGGCTCTAGAAGTTGCCAAAAAACAAACAAGCTAACATAATTACTAACTTTGCTGTTATAATTATGATAGTTTCCAGTAGGTGGCATCTTCCTTTAAGAAACAGCAAGGAAGACGCTGATTGGCAAGTCTCCTCCTGTTACTAAAGAAATTGGTGCCTAAAGAGCTATAAAGTTTTAAGAACTGGGAGATTAAACTGCTGGTTTTAGAGCTGCCCCATCCTTTCTGTAAGCCAGGGACTGAGCATCATGCCAGCAAGTGGTGCTGGCAGAAAGGCTTACGCCTAGTAATGCTGGCATCTGAGGCTTGCTCAGTTCTACTGATGTCCGTCGTGTTGGCGTGGCGGTGCTTTGCTCGGCATCCAGGGTGTGTGGAGGCTGCAGGGCAGGTTAAGAGTGTGTCTATGAATCAAGACTGGGATTCTCTTGGATGTTGTAGTCAAACCTCGTGTTCTTTGCTTGGTTTTGGCCTGCTTTTTTTCCTTCTGCAATCATACACCCTCCTTCCAGCCACAAGGTTGTTGCCAGGGGTTTGTAGACCTAGTCTCGGGCTCCTGCCACCCTTGTCATCCTTCCTTCACTTCCTTCAGGCACAGCAGACTGCATCCTTTCTGTTGCAAGGGAAGAGGCAGGATTTAAAGAGAATAATACCCACCACAAAGCCTCTCTTTTGTTGTTGTTTCTGTCTTTAGGTCATGTGAGAAGAAACATAAAGTGTCTGAGGACCTTCCAAAAGGTGAAGGGACCCATGAAAAAGTTGGAGATGAGTTTGGAGAATCCAGCTGCCTTCCCTTGAATGAGAAGCCCTTGTCAGAGCAGCCA
The DNA here is from genome assembly GCA_013396635.1 of Penelope pileata. Lineage (NCBI taxonomy): Eukaryota > Metazoa > Chordata > Aves > Galliformes > Cracidae > Penelope > Penelope pileata. The sequence goes on along the minus strand of WBMW01003941.1, from coordinate 471,220 downwards.
AAGGAATTAGATGTTGGCAGTGGAGAGGAGCAGGCAAACCCAGTGCCTCTTGATACAGGACAAAAGAACTCCCTAAGCCCCTCCAGGACCTCGACTGAAGACAAGAAGGCGAGCAGCACTGGCACCCATGCACCACGCTGGGATTTTACCACCATCATCTTACCAAACGTGGCCCCAGATCAGCCATGCATACATCTGCCCTCACCTGACAGTGGGCTTCTGCCAGAAAATGTGCCAGGAAGGGAGGTTGATGCAGCTTCCTGGTGTAGACGCATCAACCAAAAACGGGAGAAGCTGTCACGGAAGGAAAGGGAGCAGTGGGAGAGGGAAAGCAGGTACAAGAGCAGTGTCAATGCTGACAGGGAGGTGAGGTGGTGCTCCAACTGGCAGGAATACAAAGCCCTTGTAAAAGAGAGAAGCCAGCAGAGGGTTTGGAGACGACCGCCGCATCTGTGGAACCAAGCTGTCACACCGCTTCTGCGGCCAGAGGAAGCTACCTCATCAGGTAGGGGCTGTGGGACACACACACACACTCTGCCCCAGCTCCGTGAAAGACTGTTATTTATGCACCAGCAAAAGGGATGGCTTGGAGAAGCTGAAGTTCAGTTATGGGGTTATTTCCTTGAGAAGGAAAACCTCATTTAGAAGGCCTGGGCAGAGTAGGTGCAGAAGAGCCAAGCCATGGGTAGGGGGGAAAGAAGAAAGCTTGTCGTCTTGCTTTTCCATCTCTTTGTATAGCCCACTCAAATGCCAGGATAAACAGAGCCTTGGGAGGTCTTCTAATTCATTCCCCATGTCTGGCTGTATTGCAGTCCTTCCTGCTAGGCTATTAGGCATGTGAAATCAGGGCCAGCAAGTTGCAAAGCACTTGCAGGGTGTTCTGGGCTGTGTGCTGGGAGGAGATGAGGAAGTCGAGGTCTTTGAAGTAGCCAGTGGTGACTGTGGTGCTGCCAGCCATTGTCGGAGGAGGAAGACTCATGGGTGGTGGTGGAGTGCTTGGAGTGCCCTGGGAGGTAAATAGCTGGTCTGATCCTTTCCTGTTCTTCCTCCTTCCAGCTGCAATCCTCCAGCAGATCAGTGTGCTGCAGCCTTCCCACATCCTGGATGGAGCCTCTCGGTTAGTATCCAGCCCTCTTGGAGCTGGTAGGGAGTGGGGCTGTCTTGTGACTGTCCCTGCTTGTGAGGTCTGCGAGATGCTTGCGGCAGCAGTTTGGAAGCTGGCTGGCATCTGGAATGTCAAGAGAATCCAACACTCTGTGATCACACTCTGTGATCTTGCTGCATCTGTAATGAATGGCTGGCAGTTCTGTGGAGTCTTGGGTCAGGGAGCCTGGGCTGCAGTAACAGACAGGGTATTTCTAGGCTGATAATAACGTTGGGGTCAGTCTCTTGCTGCTTCTGCAACCCAGCCAGGTGATCTCCCCAGGAGTCTTGGCTGGGTTTTACCTGTGACTCATCTCTGGAATGTGCTGCCATTCCTCTGCAGTGATGGTAAACTTCTGGTTATGCTCCTTGGAACTTCTGGTTATGCTCCTGCCTCAAAGAGTCTGTGGTGTTTGTGTGCTGTCTCTGTAGTATGGAGCAGAGCTTTGCTTCTGTATCTTCTAGTGGTACTTCTTGCAGGGGGCTGCACTGAGAGGCAGGTGGCAGCTTGCTCTGGTCTGACTGCAGACAGCAGCAGATCTGGAAACTAACAGCCCTGGGGTCAGTCCCTTCAGTCCTTTCAAAGGGCCCAAAGTAGCCAGGCTTCAAGAGCTTTTGTTCCTTCTTTCCTCTGCTGTGTCTGTACCCTACAATGCTTCAAACCCTTAACTATGTGGATCTTTTCCTTCTTCTGTAGGTTACAAGAGGACCCGAAGAGTATTAAGATAGACTTCAATGTATATCAAGCAGATGCTGTGGCCAAGTTTAAGAAGACAAACCCTGGGAAGCCGTATGTCAGGATGTGTGTTCAGAGGTATCCGTGGGTCTTATGCATTTGAAGCATGCACTAAATCCTCATGATCTGTACATGACCTCATCTGTAAATGATCTTGTGAGCTCTGCAGTTTGTCAGAATGCCTCCCTTAGGGGTGGTCCTGCCCAGAAATTTCTTTTCTTCCTTTTTTTTTNAAAATTTTTTTTTTTTTTTTTTTTTTTTTTTTTTTTTTTTTTTTTTTGATACTGTGTCTCACAGTTCCTCCATCTCTTGCACTCAACCCACATTTTCTGGTCATCTGGTTATTACTCGTATCTGCATGTGTTACTGGAGTCAGGAGTAAGAAGCCACAGCTACATTTAACGCAATGCTTGTGAAACTCACGTAGAGCTCAGTGTTGTAGGGTAGCTGAATCTTCAGCCAGTACAGATCCCCATGGCTTTCTGCAGAGGTGTATCTCCCCAGAACTCACAACAGGCTCAGGGCCATGGATTTAATATTTTAGTCTTTGTCAAATGTAACTTTTAAAATCAGTACTAGCAGAGGATTGTTGTCCCCTTTCTTGCTGGATCCAGAATCTGATACTTAAGTTCTGTAGGTAGGTATGAAGTTGAGTCCCTGCCTTTTCTAATTTTGGTGTATTAGAACTGTCCCTCCTCCACTCTCTGCAGACAGAGGAAGTAGTAGTGCAGTTTGATGGAGGTCTGTGTCATGAGCAAGTAGGATGATCCTAGCTGCATAAATATTTCCATCTACAAACAGACTCTGCGGAATTAAAAGGAGGGAAAAAGCTGGTCAGGTGCTGATCCCAGCAACCTAAAGATTCCAAGCACAAAGGTGTTAAGATTGCATTGGATTGGCAGCTTGCCGATAGCCCTGTGAGCTGCATCTGATAGACACAGTGTGGAGAACTGTGCAGATGCCTTTTTGGCAGAGGATTTGACAGCTTTCAGTTCCCAACATGCAGTTTGCTTTTTTGGGGCTGGCAGCTTCCTGCTTTGATTGAAAAGGATGGGGAGGTTTACTAACAACTCCTAAGCCCAGAAGGAGCTGTTGTGATCGCTGGCCAGGACCGCTTTGTTTATATGTTCTTCTTGCTGTGAGAACAACAGGATATTTTTTCCTTCTACAGCTTTGACAAGAAGATCCCATCCCTTCGGACTTTGAAGCAGGTCACATATCAGAGTGGGGATGTTCCAGTGGTCTTTGCACTGGTGGACCATGGAGAAATTGCCTTCTACTCGATAAAGGAATTCAAGCTGCCAGTTGATGTTAATCAATGAAATTGCTGACATCTGCTTAAGGACTGTGGGATGAATGGAAGAGCTTTACTCAGGATTTCAGTTCTTGATTAATGAAATATTACAGAAAATAGAGCCTGTGATAGCCAGCTGGAACTTTGGGTAGTAGCACTGTGTTGCTGGTACAGGCTTCACCCATCCAGGAGATGGCTCATACTTGACAGCAAAATGCACTGAAAACAAGTGCAGATGGCTTAGCTGGGCATTTCTGGACTGGAGTACACACTGCTTTGTTCTTGAAGGCATTGGTCCTACAGCTTTCTCATCTTGTGGACTACTAGTCTGCCTTTTCTATGTCATCTTTGGCCAGTCTGTGGGCCATTAGAAAACGCTCTACTGGTGTAAAGCCCTTGTCATATGCTAAGAACCACTGTGCTGGGCCAGCTGAACGGTTGGAGTCACTGAGGTCAGTTAGGGGCAGAAGGAACTGATCAGGTCAGTGGTGGTGTCCTGAGCCTCTCATTCAGTTGCACCAACAGATCAGAATCTGATCTGATAATTGAAAATGTAACAGCCTTAAATTCAGCCACCCTGACTAAAGTTTCCAGGCACTTGGGAGCTGGAAACTCTGTGCCTTGCACACTGTTTCATCACTTGGAGATCACAGAAGGCCCCAAGGCACTGTGGATGGCACCCAGCCTCCTGCTCTTGCAGCTGGGCTGGGGTGTATTTTGGCCAGACAGCATTATGCCATGTTGAAGCTGTAGCACCAGTATTGGCACTCTGTATCTGTTAACCTCAGCAGGGCTGCCATGCAGCCCATGTTTTACCCTGATGTCCTCTTTCCTGGCTGTGGATCCTCATCTGTTTTTCTCAGGTGAGAGATCCCTGAATTTAAAAAAAANAGAGAGGTGCTTGACAAAATAAAAAAAAAAAAAAAAAAAAAAAGATACAAATGCCTTGTGAGCCTTCCAGGGCTGTGGCTGTTGTGCTCCACACCAAGGACATCATTGCTTTCCAGGCCTTACCACGGGAGCCTTCCACCATCACACCCAGGTACCAAATTTGCTTTAGCCTCTATGCAAAAGTGCCAGTGGCAGGTGCCAGAACATCTGCTCAGTGGGTACTGAACACAGCTGTGTTCAGTGTTTAGCTTCTGCAGAAGTGTAACGGCAACTGTTCTAGATGCCTCTTATGTGATAACCTTTTAGCTCCTTTTGGAGGTGGGGAGAAGGTTAAGCAATAAAAAACCTTTTCCAACAATGCAAGCTCCTGAGTCTGATTCTTAACTTCCCCGAAGATGTTTGTGTTATGCAGAGAGGTACTCTGGGGCCCCAGTAGCACCACTGGGTGAATGCTTGCTCGCAGTCACACAGCCATGAGGCTGCAGAACTCCTACACCATCTGTGTTTGCAGCCAGCTCCTGCCTTGTTCCTAGGAGGGCAGTGTGACTCAGCCCAGTTCCCGGCGGCACACGACACCGTGCCATCTTCCTCCTGCGTGGTCAGAAGTATCGTAGCCCAAGGTGGCAGGGATCTGCTGCAAGCACCGTGCTGGTTCCTGTTTCAGCCACACACCCACGTTATCAGATGCTGGAAGTCAGCAGGGCTCTGCTAGGTGAAGGTCTGACAGCTCCTCCCATGCAAACTCCTCTTCCTCCCTGCCTGGAGCCTGTGCCTTTGCTCTGATAGTCCTCTTCAAAAGCTGTTGGCAGTTCCAGTCTGTGCCCTCAGCATTCTCCCAGACTGTTTTGCAGATTAAAGGCAGTGGGATGAGAGTTTCTAAGAACAGGCGCAGCCAGAAGAGCTCCGGTCTGACCTACGGGGCTTGTGTTTGTCCTGGAATTAGGTCAAACTCACTCCTGTTGATTTTAGTCAGTCTCATCTGCTTATGCCAAAGTGGAATTGCATCGATGAACTCCACGAGAGCCACCCAGTGAGTTTCGCTGGGGCAGAGACTCCCTGATTCAGCACAAAACAATTACAACTTAATAACCACTGCAGGGAGGATTGAGAAACTGCGGCTGCCTTGCTCAGCACCGCAGCACCTGACGGTGCCTTTGCTGGGATGGGATTGTGATGCAGACTGATACCACGGCTTCATTTTGGCCCACGATGTAGATCGACTGGATGTTGCAAGGGGATGACAGGAGCGAGTGTTTCAATTTAAAAACTTCACCTTTGGGCTTTGGTTGGCTGAAGTGGTGACTGCTGGCACCTATCAGAGGTCATTTCAGGCTCTGCACTGATGCAGGCTTCCAGCTGCCATCGCACTGTCACGTAACTCCTGCTTCCTTGCCAGGCTCCTGTTCCCTTGCGATAGGAGGCAGGCTGGCAGCAGCAGAGCCGTGTAACCAGACAGCAGCTCCGTTGCTCTATCTAGCTCGACCTTCAACTTTCTGTTACAGCTTCCCATCTCTTTCGCTTTTGCAGCTGATGCTGGGTTGGAGCCTTCCCCTGCCTTTGTCGATGCCCTGTGCAGGGCTGGTGGGTGCACGGGGCAGGGAGGGGAGGGCCGGACACAGCACGGAACCGCCTTTCCCGGCCCCGATCGCTGCTCGCTCCGCGCGTGTCCGCGACCCCCGGGGGCAGCGCTTGTGAATGGCGGCGGGCGGGACCCCGAGCCTGGCAGCGCGGCCGCCCATTGGGCGGTGCCCGCAGCAGCCGCGTTCTGATTGGCTCGGAGCGAGCAGCGCGCTGAATGAGCCGTGCGCGCGGCGGATGAAAGGCAGAGGGGGCGGTGGCCCTGGGCGGGTTCACACGTGGGGCCCCGCCCCGGGGCGGAGCTTTGCCCTCGAGGCCCCGCCCCGCCGCGCCCCTCCCGGAGGTGCCCGCGGAGGCCGCCGCCGGCGCGCAGAGGAGGGCAGCGAGCGCGGAGCGGAGGGCGGCGAGGCCGGGGCGGCCCTGCTCGGCTCCAGGCCCCGCAGGTGAGCGCGCTGCGGGCGGGGGGGCTCGCTCGGAGGGCTGGGCCGGACCGGACCCCCGGCTGTGCGCGCGGCCTCTCCCAGGCTCCGTGGGCTTTGCTCCCCGATCCCCTCCAGGGGGACGGGCAGGGGGTCGGCGC